>KZ539039.1:11296-35850 GCA_000934665.2 Catajapyx aquilonaris
TTGATCCACAATTGTTGTTTGGAACACTTTTTTTATTGATCCACAATTGTTTCTTGGAACACTTTTTTATTGATCCACAATTGTTTTTTGGAACACTTTTTTTGATTGATCCACAATTGTTTTTTGGAACACTTTTTTTTATTGATCCACAATTGTTTTTTGGAACACTTTTTTGATTGATCCACAATTGTTTTTTGGAACACTTTTTTTATTGATCCACAATTGTTTTTTGGAACACTTTTTTGATTGATCCACAATTGTTGTTTGGAACACTTTTTTGATTGATCCACAATTGTTTCTTGGAACACTTTTTTTTGATTGATCCACAATTGTTTTTGGAACACTTTTTTTGATTGATTTTTGATCGATCCACAATTGTTTTTTGGAACACTTTTTTTTTGATTGATTTAGGATTGATCCAAATTGGTTTTTTGGAACTCTTTCTCTCTCTGTTCTAAGCAGCTATTATTGTTCATGTAACAGCTATGCTGCATGTTCTGTCCTGGTTGTTCAAAGATGGCCGCCCTTTTTTTTCTTCTTCTTCTGTACATGTTGTGAGTCATCACATGCGATGGTCTATGCGAGTTATGCAGCATACGTCTGAAGCAGCAGCCACGGTCTGAACTCGTGTCTCTTTGGCTGCGGCCAGTGGAACTGAAGGAGGATGATAGGACTGGTGGGTCGGAGGGTGCATCTCGCCTTCAGGAAGGAACTACGACGTGAGTTGGATTTGCGGAAGGGATTTTTTTTTATTTTTTAAAAAAAGAAAATCGATGGCCCAGTGGCCTTGAGGAGATTATAGTTCAAAAGGGGATCATTTTTGTGTACCAAGCATCCGGCTGCCATGGAAAAAGGGTTTACATAAGAACAGGAAGAGGGGGGAAATAGCCTAGATCATTGCCATATTTAGATTATGAAAGGCTGAAGTAATGTGACATCAGACGGTGAGGAAAAGTATGTTCACACCGACAACACCGTCACAATTAATGTGACATGAACCATTGACTTACGGATACGAAATATGACAGCCGTGTACAGCCTGATGTGCATACTAGTACATATCTTTAACAGCATTCCCAAAGATGGGGTAGCCAGCCGTCTAATTGATTCCTTCCTTGCACATTGTTGCGAATTGTTGTCAAATCGGTGTGTTACCTGTTGACGTGTCGTGGCTTTTATTGCTGTGGGAGGTTTGCCAAAAATGGTTCAGTCACTGCTATTAATAATGCGGAAGGAGAGTGGGTTGACGTGTGAATATTCAACCTGGCTTACCGAAGACAGTTTGCTTTGTTATTGTGGCATGTAATAGCAAGTGGGGGGGAAAGAATCGAAACCTTGAAAAAAACTTGCATCAGTCAAGATTTGGACTGGGGTAGATCCTAGATACCGCACTAAACTCTGGCATTACAATCGAGACACAACAAATGATTCACTGACCTTGTAACTGTAAGATGGGGTATTATTCTAGAAAGAACTACTGATAGCATTACGTCAGACCGGTCATATTATTTCTCATGGCAGAAAAAAAATTGCCCAAGGTCATGGGCCCACAATTGCTATCATGTAGATTTGATGAAGTTTAGAGTACGTAGAGAACAACATGCTGTGTGGCATATATCCAGAAGTTTACATTTTGATGGAATTGATAATGACGTAAATATGTCATCCGTTGCATTTGATAGTGTTAAATATGAATTCAAATCTGTGGTGTTGGTCTATCGGACAACTAACGAATCTTTTTTTTCCAACCAGATTGTGGATGCAGCCGATGTGTAGTCCTCCATGAAACTCGCCTGAGCCCTCTGCTAGTGACTCACCTGTCTGGAAATCCGATATTGTTAGTCCGGTCTCCTGGACTAAGTGGCCAGACGTCTTTACTCCACCTGAGTGCATCCAGATGGGAAAAGGAACCACTCAAGCCTTCCTCCAAAGTGGAAGAAACTGTCAACATCCTGAAGGAGGAGCTGGTACAGAAAGACAAGGATGCCACAGCCGCAACGGCAGCCACCGTTGCTGCGGAGAAGGCAGCAGCGGAAGCACCAGCACCAACAGCTGCCAAGACAGTAGCCGTAAAAACAGACAGTGTAGTGCCTGTGGAGGTTAAGAAGACGCTCTGGCAGCGCTTTACAGATGAATTGCTTCACTACTACCACGGCTTCCGGTTGCTCTTGATTGACATGAATGTGTGTCGCAAACTCCTTTGGAGAGTGTTAATGGGAAAGACCCTCACCAGGAGAGAGTACCGGCAGGTCAGTCCTGCTTAACGTTTCAACTTGGGCGCTGGTTTTAAGAAAGCCGTTTAAAATCAAAGCTGTGAAATTTTATGCTTGGCATTGTTAGATTAATATAATTTTATTGTATCCCCCACAGTTGGTCCGCACAACGTCAGATGTGTTTAGATTGGTTCCATTCTCTGTATTTATCATCATCCCATTCATGGAATTCCTGCTGCCCGTGTTCCTCAAGTTTTTTCCGGGAATGCTGCCATCCACTTTCCAGACGGCCAATGAGAGGGTGCGGTTGAATTTCGTCCTTGGATGAGTTACAGGGATTGGATTTGTGATTTGTAACACTTTCCTATTTTTTTTTATTTTCTCCAGGAGGCCAAAATGAAGGCTTCTCTTAAGGTGAACTTGGAGACGGCAAAATTCTTGCAAAAGACACTGGACGAGATGGCTCTGACATCAAAAGGTCATGACTCAGCAGCTGCCAAAGATTTCGTGCAGTTTTTTGACAAGGTAACAATCCAAGGAGAATTCGTCAAGGACTTTGGAAACAAGTCGATATCAGTTATTGCATATATATATATATATAATTTTGACTTTTGGAATGTAATTTTCTGCCGTTCCTTTTTCCAGATACGAACGTCTGGCCAGCAGGCGACCAATGAGGAAATTCTTCGTTACTCCAAGTTGTTTGAAGACGAGATAACTTTGGATGCCTTGTCACGTGCCCAGCTGTCTGCTTTGTGCCGGGTGTTGGAAATTCCCCCGCTGGGCACCACGGCTTTTCTCAGATTCCAGCTCAGAATGAAGCTTCGTAACCTGAATGCAGACGACAAGATGATTAAGAAGGAAGGTGTAGATTCTCTCAATGTTAATGAGCTCCAACAAGCCTGTCGCGCAAGAGGGATGCGTGCCTTTGGAGTACCGCAGGAAAGGCTTCGATCGCAGCTGCAGCAGTGGCTTGACCTCAGTCTGGGAGAGAAAGTTCCTCCTTCGTTGCTTCTGATGTCGCGTACTCTGTACCTTCCTGAGAATATACCAACTGCGGACCAGCTGAAGGCAACTATCTCTGCCTTGCCTGAGTCGGTGGCGACAGTGACCAAGGCTGCCATTGGTGAGCGTGAAGGCAAGGTCGAATACAAGACCAGGATAGAAGTGATCAAGGAGGAAGAGAAGCTCATCCAGGAGGAGCGGAAGGAGAGGCGAGAACAGGAAGCAAAGGCTGCGGCCGAGGCTCCTCCTGTGCGCGAACCAAAGCCAGTTCCTACGCCAGCAATTGCATTTGATGATGATGCAACAGTTAAGGTGAGTTTTAATGCAGACTCGGGTGAACTCCGATGAACTGTTTTTGTTACAGCAGGGGCCTGATCTGGAGAGAATAATCGACCCAGCCCCTGTCATGGCTGACAAAGCCGAGGAGGTGAAGGATGTGGCGGAAGTACTGAGCTCCACGGATGCAAAGGAGATTGAAGATGCGCTGGACAACATCAGCTCTGAAAAGAAGGATCTTCTTGTGGAGAAGGAGCGACTGAGCGAGCTGAAAGAAGAGATGGTGGACTACCAGGAGGACATTGCGGATCTTCAGCAGGTGATCGAGACAAGTAAAGATCCGCGTCTGCTGAAGATCAAGGAGTCCAAGGCTGCCAAGCGGTTGTTCAAGAGGGTGAACACCATGATTACACGGATGGATACAATCGTCACCGATCTTCATAAGGAGGAGGAGCAACTCAAGAAGAAGTTGGGCAGTGCGGATGAAGCAGAGCCACCTGAGGACGTTAAGTCGGCCCGGAAGCAAATTGTGACTATCGAAGAGCTGATTCAAGCCCTGCAGAAGATACAGAAGGTTCCAGACAGAGCCAGGCTGGAACGCATAGCGGATGTCCTGGAGAAGATGGACGATGACAGGGACGGAGCCATCCAAGTTGACGATGTGCTTAGGGTAAGGATGCTGGAAATTTCCAGGATTATTAGGAGCTAATGCGATTTATTCCAAACAGGTCGTCGAACTGATCGGCAAGGACGACGTGAAGCTGACAGCCAAGCAGATGCAAGAGATAGTGGAGATGATGGACAAGGAGGAGATCCTGGAGATGGAGCAGCGACTGGAGAAGGTGCTGGAGAAGGAGAGCGCCCTTCCAACACCGCCAGAGGATTCTCAAGACGTCAAAACCCAATCGCCTGCTCCGCCACCCTCGGCATCCCAACCACCTAACGAGAAACGACCAGAGCAACCAAGGTGAATCAAGTCTGGGAACAAACGGTCGTAATTATGACAATATAGTAGCGCAGGCGCTCATAACAACTAAAGACTCCCCAAGCTGGTCAGTATTAATCTCGTCGCTAAGTGTTCATTGGATGTAACATATAGACCAGTCTCAACGCCAAGGGAATTTGGGGGTTTAATAATAAAGGATTTACTTTGTAGATAGGGAAGGGTCACAATTTTCTGACCAATAAATGACATGTTGTAATTAATGTTGGAAAAAAAATGTCTTTTAATTATCCATGGGATGAGGGCAAACAATACACGGTATGATTCAAATAATTTATTGCTGTTGAGCCAATTGACCAGATGATCATGCAACAAGTAGTGGTAAATCACGAGTTTGATGCATTCGCCTTAATCGGTGAATGTATAACAATATGGCTGCCACGACGGCTGCGAGGCATCCCAATACAATGTAATTGGATGGGAGTAAAGTCATGTGCCTCACGGATCTCTGCTGACCACCCAGCCGAAGCGTCGATTGCTCCACAGCTCGCAATGGGAAGAATCGTGTGCGGTACAGCAGTGCTCCCAGCGTCCAGTGAACAACCGCTGAACCTGCACCAGTCTCGAGTGAATTGGGACTTGCAATTAACCTAGTAAAATCTTGAGGGATCCCAAACCCTCGATGGACCACAGCTGCAAGCCACGCAGACTTGAAGCACTGAAATCGCATCCTGTGGCCGTCAGCCATTGGGTATCGCCCCTCACGGTGCTCCCTAGCTCTTGTAATCCAATCAACCGCTGAGCAGAATCGCCTGGAAGCCTTACGTAGGGAAGGGAAGGAGTAAGTCCCTCCGATGTGAAGAACATCTTCCAAGGAATACCAGAACTCTGAAAAGCCGTAGAAGTTGGTGTGACGGAGCGGGAGAGGTGCAAGGAGTGGAGGCGGATCGGAAGAATTGGCTGACTCCGGAGCAAGCAGGGTTTCCAGGCGGGAAAGGCAGATGTCCCAGTCGCCTGAGCCTAAGAGGTGTGCGGGCTTTCCAGTTCCAGCCAGGTCTTCCTTCAAGCCTCGAGGCAAGCATGGGTCAATCACAGTTCCATCCGAACTCCTGATGGAACAAAACATGGACGTAACATTTACTGAAACAGCAACATGGCAGCACTTACTTGAGTCCATCATGGTAGCGACGTATGGCCTCATTAGCACCGAGCCCGAGAAAGGTGTCGACGTACACTCTGTAGGTGTGGCCTGCATCGTGATCCTGGCACCCCAAATTTATCTCCATAATTTTGGCGTCCCTTTGGTGGCGGGAGGTGACCTCGAAGGCCACCTGCAACGAGGCTCCGCCCATGTCCATTGCACCGACTGTTGGCCTGCGGTACACCAGACCAGGCATGCCAGCTTCAGGCGCAGCACCGTCACCTTCCTGCACATCAACCGCAACCAGGGAAGTGTTTGCGGATGGGTTCTGCGTAGGGTCATCCACATCCTGGAACCTCCCAAGGACAAAGTTGACTGCAATCCACTGGTACAGGCCCTCCTGGCGACCTGATATGACCTCCGCATGGTCTGACGGAAACAGGAAGCCAAACTTGCGAGGAAGCTCTACACGCAGGTTTGTCAGTAGCGCATCTTGCTGGCTACAAATATTAAATTATAAATTATTTTATATATCAGCAGCTGAATAGTGCATTTGAATATGTCGTACACAGAAGATGTTATTGTTAGGACTCAACTGTGTATAAACCACACTTTGCTTGTGCACCTGTGCTATTGTGCAATTTCAATTTTTTAAAAGCAGAGCACACATGTTACATGCAATGTGGAAAAGTACGACCATCTGCTGTGTTGCAACACATACGGATTGCAATAATAAATGTAAAAGCACCCTAATTACCTCTGATCAAGCAGCCTCATCCCCGCGGTGGCCAAGATGTAGAGCGGGGTCTCCCTGTGCTTCGGGGCAGGGACGTGCCCAGCGGCAAACTCCAGCAGGGGTGCCACGTTCCTTGCGGCATCCCAAGGCCTGGATGCAAAGCTGGAGATGCCTGGACTGACCTTGCTGACCAAGGGCTGCCCCCTTCCGTCCAGCACCGGCCGTATGCGCAGGAGCTGCTGGGGCGACCCCGAGTGAGGAGGCCACTCGTACAGGTAGACCCTGCTCCCGCTGCTTCCAGCGTCGATGACCACCGCATAGTGCGACGAGGAGGGAAGGTCCGATGCTGCATCAGACAGCAGGAGGTTGTAGTACCTGAAGGTGACCAGGGCCAACGTGATCAGCAGGAGGGTGACGGTCAGGAGGGAGCACCGGGACCAGCAGGCCACCGGCGAGGAGAGGATCAGCAGGAGGCGGCGGGACATCAGGCCGCGCCCGGGGTCAAAGGGCACGGCCGCCTCTGGGCAGACAGCTGCAGCGGACCACAGGAGAAGGAAGTGCCACACAGAACGCCGCCATCTTGGGAAAAGGAACAAGACGTGGAGACATCTGGCGGACCAATCACAAAACGTAATATATTAGCCACAGCTGCAAAACCGCGTAGCTGTTATAACCGGACAAGGGCAAAGATGGCCGCTCACTGAGGGATTCGAACGGGTTTTTTTTTTGCAGGTAATGTTTGCGGTTTTTGGGGGGTTTAATGGTCGAATTACAAGTGTCCAGTGCTGTAGACAATTGCGGGCAAATTGCGAAGAAATCTACAACGGAATTTTAAAAATGTTTATCATGGCTTGCAGATTGAGTCAAATTTTCTGTGCATTTTATAAATGCAAAAGGATTATTAAAACCATTTCATATTGATTGAATTGAAATTTTTTTTTAAATCGTAGCGCACTGTGGTCTAAATAGACATCACATTTATTTAAATTTATAAACGACACCAAAGCAATTCCAGAAAAAAAAAAGCAGCAAGCCATAATCATTCCGTGGTAATTTCTTGTAATTAATTTTAATACTGGCTTCGGGTGGCCCATCAGGTTCATTATTAAAATTAATAAGAGCAAAAACATTCCCTTCAGTGAAAAAAAAGAGAAGACCTCCGTGGCGGAATGAAACAAGGCAGGCGCACGTAAGACCTTCACCAATTGATTTAAGCTGTACCATAGGTCTTACTCAAGCAATTTCCAATTTACTGTTCATGAAGTCTCCTTACCGAAAACAATTTGTGGAATTTTCGTCGTACTGGTTTACTTATTCTAACTTAGCAGTACCATTGCAGCCTGCAATGGTACTGCTAAGTTAGCAGTAACTGTAGTTACTAGTAGTACAACGAAAATTCCACCCATTAATTTTCGATGAGCCACTCCATATAGTGGTAAGTGTTTTCTGAAATGAGGAACATCAATAAGCACATTAATTCCTATACGATTGGTGTGAATTATTGCCATGAAACATTCATGCAGAATCGTCATCTCTTCTAGATGCTGATTTTAACTATGATGTTTAATTTTTCACAATGTAAACGTAAATTGGTGAATTTTATAGGGTGTTTTTCGAGCGAATTATGCATTTTCTGGAGCGAAAATTTCCAAGTCTGTGAGGATGAGTTTAGTTTTTTTTTCCAATTTTTTTCTTATCAAAATAAAAAAACTCTTCGCAATACCAGCTATACCGCCATCGCCTAGGTTGTCACTTACACGTACTCTGAAGACAAGGACAAGATATTTTACAAATAATAACAGCTGCAATGATATATCATATCATACTAACACGTGTATGCTCTACACTACAGTCTGCGCTATGAATGTATTGGAGACGATTTTCGTCGCTTAGAAGTCCCTAAAATGATTTTCGCAGAGATAGTCGTTAAAAAAAACGAAATTCAAGTGCTACCGGCCAACTGTTAGTCTTATTTAATTATGAAATAGCATATACGTTAAAATATACGGAATATCAACATTGAAAACCTTACCAGACGAATTTGCTGAAATCGTGGTACTTTGCAAGAATTAAATTGATACACATCTGCGGCTTTTCTCCTGTCAAAATGTTATCATCTGCAGATTTTTTCGTCCCCAACAGAGCCATGGACTCGGAGGTGACTCTGGATGGCCGCATGGTCCTCGATGTGGTTGATGACAAGTGGCGAGAGGAGGAACTGCCTGACGATGACATCAGCGTCCCAGCCTCTGAGCTTCCAGACCAGGAGGCAGACGGAGGCAACTCACAAATCAGTCTGAAGGAGCAGGAGCAGAAGTGGACCGACTTAGATTTGGGAAGTCTCCTCGAGACCAGCCAATCTGGATTCACCCTGAATCAGTCTCAAGTCACACCTACTGCCACACCCAACTGACATAATTATTATGTTTGCATTCAATTCTTTCCAACTGATTGATCTGTAATTCCCAACGTGTTTGTACCTAAGCAAAATGAAAACAACAGGTGTTTTTAAATTTTACTTTCATTACAAGAGTTTTATTTCAAATGTTTGGAAGATCCATGGCCCTACAGCTTGCCAACTAAATCTGATCTAAACGACTTCCTACAATAAAGTCTACATGAGGGTAGTAGACCAAAAAAAAAAAGTTACAAAAAAACAGAAGATAAAACAAAAACAAAAAAAAATTATAAATTCATGATGTTTCCAAAGATTACATGAATGCAATTAGGCAAGACAAAAACAAAGTTTTGTCTTCTCGAAGTTATTTTTTGTTCACTTTTTCTCCATAAATCCCCTTTTTCGCCATAACTCTTAAAAAGATTATCTTCCGTGTGTCGACACAGTTTAGTCGGTAGCTTCATATCTTGGTGGTGTTCATTTCTCATACACTCATATCCACATATATTCCACCCAACCTTTTTTTTAAATTCTATCATATTTTTTTCCTCATTTCCACTTTTTTTTCTTCTTTCTTCTGAGCGGTGCCACCAAGATCACCCAAATCATAAAAGTCGATAGAGAGAGAGAGAGATTGAAAGAGACGGAGAGAGAGATTAGAAAGGGAGTGTTTTCCATGGGTAACTTTCTTCACTCCCTGTTCATAATTTTTTTTTCGTGCCTTCCTTTAGTATTAAGTCAGGGAAGTGTATGGGATTGTAGGGAAGGGGTTTAGAAAAAAGAAAATTGGTATTTGTGAATATTTTTCAAAATAATAATAAGAAAACAAAAAAAAAGGATCGGGGCGGACAGACGAAACAAGTCCTTCCCGAAAACTGTGTTCCTTTCTCTTCCACTTTGCAAGTTGGGACAGCTCCTCTTCGTCTCAATAGTTCTTTCTCCAGCTCATAGATCATAGGATAGTTGGGTGGGGAGTAGGGGATGATAGTTGTGGGGGGGGAGCGAATTAAAGAGAGGGATATGGGTATTGCCCGTCACTAAAAAAGTCCTCATTTTTTTTTTTTGGATATGTTTCTCCCTCCGCCACTTGTTCACAATCCCCCCAAACTTTTTGCATGTATCTTCCTCCACCCAAACTTCGAAAAACTTATACCCCCTCCCCCACAATTGCCCAACGGGGAAAAAAAACACAAAAAAACAACGAAATGTCATTGTCAGTTTTGTAAAACTACGTCATCTCCACACATCTAAGTCACCACACTTTCATTCATACTGATTTTTTGTTGTTGTGTGCTTTCCTTCTTGCTCCTTGTTCATACGCGACCAGTGTTGTCTTCCCCGGCGAAAAATCCAAACCAGTTGCGAGTCCTCCATATAATAAAAATAGATTATTTTCCGGATAAATGGTGGAACTTCAGGAGTGTTTCCAGTGTTAATGTGATGGGGGGGAGGGGAGGTAATAAAAACCACACAAAACAAGGTGTGTGATATGAGGCCAAGAATTGTTATGTCCTTGGGTGTGTGAGTCTATACGTAGTGTGGGGGGGCAGGGGGCTTGAGGAGAAGGGTCTGAACAGAGAGACATGGATATTATATTAGTACAGGGGGAGGTGGGGTTTGGGGGGGTTGACAACGTTTGTACTCGTCTCTAAGTCCATCAAACTGGACGAAGAAGTTGAGGTATAGACCCGGATGATTTGTAATAATAATAACAAAAAATCCAACAATTCACACCCATGGGGCCTATGTCCATATTTTGTGACCCACCAAGTTAAGAAAAGCGTGACTGGTGGGAGGAAGGGGTTAACTGTGTTGTGTGGAGGCAGCTTCTTGCGTTAACAAAAAAGAGGAAAGAAACAAAGAAATCCAGGGGTGAGAGATCCGTTGCTCCCTCCCAGTCATTGCCGGTTCCAACATTGTCGCTATCCTTTCTCCGCCGGTCTTTGTTACATACAAATCTTGTATATGCGCAATCCTCTTGTCTTAGTGCACCTCAGACGGCTCTGCCTTTGGGTCGCTCGCACCAATGGGCTGCCCAGGGAAAAGCAAGTGTTAATTTCATGGATTGAGCTTGAAAAGTGTTCCCATCTACCAACTGCACTATCTATAAAAGCATCGGGACTATAAATGAAAAACGTACATGCATCAATTTGAATTATATCACAGAACATAAGACTAATGACAATATTGCTCTATGCCCCACGCAAGATGATGATAATCTCCGGCTCGCACAAGCAAGCCTTCCTCGTATCAATTGATCATTACCTAATTGCCTCTCAGTCATTTACTCGTCATTGAAGTTTATTTCATTTAAATGAATGTTCAAGCAAATATATGACATGATCTGACACTTGATGCAATATGGACCAGAACCGCTGGTCAGCCTGAGCCAGCAAAACAAATAATTTGACACATTGAAGTCTTATTCAGAAGGCTGGGACAAAATATTACAAGGTGACATATGATTGAACATGTCTAGGTCAGATTTTATTCCTCCAAGTTAAAAATTGGAACTACAGATATATCTTCAGCCCATTCCCAAAATTTCAAATTGACAGAAATATCACTACCGTCACATACACTGCATCCAACCGAAGGTAAAACTTTGTTCAAGTGGTAACTGAAAACTATGGGCTAGCAAAACTTCGAAAAGCATGCCAATCACTACTTTTCAGTTTAAGCTGTTATTGCGGGACTTCAGATCAGGTTTTCCTCAAGGAAGCAGCAGTGTTTGATAAGAAATAATTCAACGATCTCCAACATACACTTTCAAGTTTACTCTTTACTAACTTGTAAGAGGAAGTAGAACCTAATTCCCTGTGATTACAAGCTCGAGTTGCAAGAACTAGTCACTACATTACGCACAGGAGATCAAGGGTCAACAAATTTAACTTCACTAACTGTGCCAGTATGAAGAAAACCCCAACTATGTCCTGACAAAACATAAATTGCACATATGCTAACAAACCAATCATGAGGGCACAAAGAAACCATTAGGCCCAAACACAAAAGCACGATATATATTGCGGGACAAACTGCCAAAAAAGCTGTACACCCAAAGAAGCACAAATTCCAATTCTATCCACTGCAGCCACCTTACAATAATGTGCGTCTTATCACACTTGAATGCAATGTTATTTTCATTTTAACACTGTATTGACAAGTAGCACAATTATTTTGAGTGTGATGATGAATCATGTCACAAGCTGCAAATTTGATGCACACAAATTTCCAATTTAGTTTGCACCAGCAAATATGCAGGAGCACATATTTTTGGTCACACAGAAACACACTTAAACACCAATTCAAATAAAACCAATGAATAAAAATTATTTTTCAACACCAAGAATAGTGTCATGGAAAAATGAAATTTCACTAATATTTGGAGCATGGCAGTACAATTTACAAAACAAATTGCATGAAAAATGGCATTCCAAACAAAATGCAACCATCATTTTAAAAACGGACATGTAAGCAAACAAGACATTGCAGTTTCTCCCCACACTGGCACACTCAACTGTTTCTCAATCCGTACTGACCAGGCCACGAGGCAGGCCTGGGACGGCCGTAGTGGCCGCAACAGCCACGGCAGCTGCTGCTGCTGCAGCCGCAGCGGCTGATGAGTGCGGCGTTTCATGGGCGGGCAGACCTCCTCCTCCGCCACCTCCACCACCTCCTGATGCTGATCCTCCTCCGCCGCCGCCTCCACCAGCAGCAGTCGATGAGGAACTGGCAGCAGCAGCAGCTGCAGCTGCAGCCGCCGCCGCTGCAGCAGCCGCATGTCCAGGCTGAACCGGAAGCGATCCACCGTAGTATCCCCCGTTGATGGCGTCTGCATATCCAGAGGCTGAGTTTAGGAAGTACTCCTTGTTGACACAATTCCTCAATGAGTCTGGGATGCGCCCAACAATGGCTCTGCGTATTTCCGAAGCAGCCATCTCTCTCAGCTCGGTGCAGGATGCTTCCGAGTAGAAAGCGGCATGAGGGGTGCACACAAGGTTGGCTGCCTCTTTCAATGGGCCCCCAAACACGTTGTAGGGCTCATTCTCATGGACATCTAGTGCAGCAGCACGAATGCGACCGTCTTTCAAGGCAGTAGCCAGGGCCGTCTCGTCTACAAGCCCGCCACGAGCAGTGTTGACCAGGAAGGCCCCCGGCCTCATCTGCTTGATGGTGTACTCGTTTATCAGGTGGTGGTTGTGCTCATTCAGGGTACAATGCAGAGAAACGCAGTCTGACTGGAACAGGAGGTCCTGAAGGAAGTAAAAGAACAGGAATTAGTATTAATAACAAGGTGTGGAAACTGACAAGTAATCACGACGCATTTCAGTACAGCCTTCTACAGTTCGTCTGGGTGATTCCAACAATCTTAATTTACTCATACATGGAAGTCAATAGCATTACGTCAAATTACACAGGAACACTGTTTTCCCTCTCTTCTCGCTGGAATTGTTCAACACATATACTTAATACTGTAAATTCTAAGCATGACTCCATCCCTCCAAAGCATCCAAGCTCATTTTTCTCACTGCTTGAGAATATTGGATACTAGACCATACCAAATGAGACAACATTCCATTTCCTAATGTTCAAATTTCCAGTGTATCTTCATTCTGTTGTGGCTACGATCAAAAATTAGAAACTTCCATTATTTTGTCAACTCCAGAAAGCAATACTCTCATGCTATCAATTGTTTTCTCCACCGTAAGTCTGTACCAGGTACAATCATGGCAAAATCAACAACAACTTCACTGGAATTCCAATTGTGTTTGTGGAAATGTGACAAAGACAACTGTAATCATCATTCGCCATTCATTATTGTTTGAGTGGCAGGCTATGAATATTTATAATGGAATGTCTTCGGCTCTTAGTTTGCCTGTGTCAGAAACCCATGTGGCAATGGAATGGAAGATCCCCTTACATTCCCAATGCAGAAATAATCTCCCCTCCTGCAAACTTGCCAACGCAGCAAAACCACTATTATCACAATTGCCTGTCATTTCCTTTTTGGTATTGAATTCCTCCTGCTCCTTCTCACTCCCCCTGCACACAGGAAGTAATGCACACACAGTAAGTACAAGTGCATGCCACACACAATACACCCATTCCGTGACCTCCCAAGAATGCTACCAGTGATTTATTCCGGCATTTCTACTGTAAATGGAACACAACAGAGAGGGCCAGCACCATTGTGTTGCGCTTAGTGTCACAGCCTTCCACCTGAATTTGCTTCATGAATCACACAGGAATTTCTTATGTTCGGAGAATTTCCATGGGTTGTGTGTTCACAACGGGTTTTCTCTTGTAGTTCTCCCATTTCCTTCCACAATCAAAATACATCAACAACACAATTACTCGAGTTGAACAGGTAAAAGAAATCCCTTAATTAAATGGCTGCCAAGCTATCACGGGATAACCAATTATCCAGTTACTTATTATTATTGTGGAAGGCAACTTAGTATGATAATTAAGTGTTACTATTGCCATTAGTATTACTCATTAGATCCTACATTATTGCAAACACAAACAATTCTCAAAGTTCCATTGTCTGCAATTGTCCTTTGATACCAAACATTAAATCTCCTACAACTCAAATATCCAGATAAACAACTTCAAGTTGTTGTATATTCGAATTTGAGAAGGTTCAAAATATTGTTGCAGTGCAGAACAGTACAAGGACACTTAAACTTCATTTCCACACTGTTTCATGTATAAAACCAATTATTACAAAGCCTCCGTGTTACATCACTTGGGAAAAATACTGCCACAGGCAAGAAGCCGTACCTACAACATGCAATAAGGTCAACAGTTACTTATCTGCTTCAATTAAACTACTCCAGCCACCTCCATTAAAGTCTAACACAGCTGGACAAGCAAATCTAGACCTTTCTCGATATTGCATTGTGGCTATTTTCCAGTACGAACAGATACTGGTCAGCTTGGCTGTCCCAGTGTCCAACACCGATATTTTCAATCTTTAGGATTTGTATCCCATTATTACCTCCCATCTACAGTAATATATATGTCATTTTGCTCAATCTGTTTAACATGAAACTGGTAAGGCCAACTGTTAACTGGATAATACTATTTTCAAAGAAACAAACACACTGGCAAAAGTTTTCTAATTAGTGAGAAACATATCCCACTAAATGAGTCACCCAAAGTAGTGTAAAATCAAATTGAAGACATTGACCAACACCATACCTGCAACGTGTAGACACGTGTGAGCCCAAGGCTCTTCTCAATGCCATCTGGAAGGTAAGGGTCGTAGAATATGACGTTGAACCCGAAGGCTTTTGCCCTGAGGGCAACTGCGGATCCTATGCGTCCAAGCCCCACGATGCCCAAAGTGTCCCCTCTGATGCGCGCACAGCCCTGGGCCGCCTCCCGCACCTGCTCAGGGCCGGTGAATTTCTTCCCATCGCGCACCATGTTGGCCAGCCAGAAGGTTCGCCGGTACAGGTTCAGGATCAGGCACAGGGTTGTGTCTGCTACCTCTTCCACACCATAGCCAGGAACATTGCATACTGCTATGCCCAACTCGCCTGCAGCCTGATTGAACAACAAAAAAGTTGGAAGATTGTCAGTGACTGGGAATAATTACATTCATCATTTATCAACCAAACTCAACTCTGGTCATGCTCATGAGATCAACATATTTCTAGTATCACTTAATTAGTAATGTCTCTTCCAATTGCATGTGAATAATATTACATTCCAACACACATGTGATATGCATCTATCACCAGGCAGTGTTTGATTAACGCATTCACTTTGATTTATGAGGCCAAGCTGTATGCAGAAAAGTCGTAGCATTCTGCCAGTCATATCCTGAATTACATGAACAGTACTTCCAGGCCAGTATAAATGAAACTCCAACTATATTGATTTATGAGTAACAATGCAGCACAGGGTTACTTTTCCCTTTGCATTACATAATCTTGTTACAAAAACTGTCCAGGAGGAGGTATATTTTTATACACACTGTACATGTTGACAGGTGAGATTAGGAGGAAGACTGAAGCTGATTGTCTTCAGAAAGATGAAGGTATGTGTAACGTAACCATAAATAATTACTTATTTGGCACCACAAGAGCAGGAAATAAATGTGATACCCCTTTCATATCACTACAAATTGATTCACGTCAATACACTTGCTCCTGACAAGTGGCAATCAAGTACTTCATTTTAAACTGCAATTACTTGACAAGAGTTTAGAACACACTCAGGGAATTTCCATTTCACTTACTCTTATTCACAAAACAGTTAATTTGCCAGTCAAAACCTTGCTAATCAAAACATCCTCGTTAAACTGACAAAATGTGAACGTAACGACTTACATTCCCTGTATTGTGAACCCATAAAGTCTATAACAGCTACTACTTTGCTTAATATCTGATGCCCTGGACTGCATAATAGCAGTGTAGTAGTTACTCCATTGAGTTGTCCGAGTGGCATTGGTTCTGTCATTGTGCATTACAGCCACAAGCAATTATTGCAAGATCACTCCAGTCAGAGGTGAATAATGGATTTATCATCAATCGAGAGCCTTGGATTCCCAAGGTCAACGTCCTTCTGTTACTGCTCTACACCTGACTGACACTAATTAAATCACACTGAACCATATACAGTGCGGAAAACTAAACAGCGATCTGACACCATCAAGGTTTCCGTGGAAATACCCTCACAGAACAATACAAGTAAACTGTGCCAACAAGAAGCAACAAAGTAAGAAACGATGACGTGATATCATCGTTTGGTTTTCCGCACTTTAAATAGCTGAAATGTCTCACAAATGTGGACAGAAATAACAGAATACATTTGATCACTATTGTTCAATCAACTTGATCACGGTAAGATTTCTTATGGTTCAAGCTGTAAAACTAAAACAGGTGGTATAAGCAGCATATGGAGTTCCTTGCCTTTTGTTATGCTGATAAATATCATAAGAAATTCATTGATATGCATCTCACCAAACTGCATATTATTGCAGGATTTCCATTTAATATCAGATACACTGTATTACCACATTCTGAAAGGAAGTACCATTTGGCCATTAAAAAGTTTTTCCATAATTTTCTCAAAAAATAAAACATAACCACATGATGGTGCAGGTCTTTCACTACCAATGCACAAAAAAACTCCATGACATGTCAATCAAAACATTAAAAACGCTCCTAAATGTATTGTCAGGAACTATTGCGGTACCACATTTGCTGCCAAGCCTACTCTTTCACTTGTCTGACACATCTTAGGTGTCACATGTTCAAAAATTTTGGGGACTGCAAAACAAGTTGAGTTACCATGTCATAAGCAGTGAACTTGAACGATTGTTGTACATTCTGAGTAATGCCTGGGTATGAAACTGCAATTTTGGTCTGATACTGTCATGCACCTTCTCCTCCAAACAGTCCTAACCATGACCCAGACTTTGTGACCTTTACTTGTTTCACAACCTACAAATAAAATTCTGGTATGCAAAATTATGGGGAAATGTCCAAGAAACGAAGGAATGGCTTTGGCAGCAAGAGTGCATGACACAGGCTTACAAAATCTGATACCATGATTCAAAAATACTTTTTTGATCAACGTGGGTTTGTGTGCAGTGGTAGCTAAAAATATGCACCATCATGTCATTATGCGGAATTTTGTGAGAAATTCATGGGAAAGGAAAATTACAATCAATCAGTGCTTACGTTCTGAATGTAGTACTATAAACCGAGTAAAGTTTAATGGAATATACATTATCTGGTGCAACATTACTTGGCATGTAATGTAAATTACAAAGTAGTCAAAATCAACACGCTTTCTTGGCTAATAATAGTTCAAATTACTCCCAAGTCATTTGAACTATTATTAGCTTTTTATTAGCTTCATGCCAAGTAATGCTGCACCAGAAAAATGACTTTTGGGCGTAAAAGAAAAGCAATCATACTTGCATTCTCCATGGGTACAACCCTTAAAAATTAGTTTACACTTTTATCTTAGTTTTAATAATAGAGCGCATGCCCTCTTGTCGTATTCATTTATTTAGACATATCACTTTCACTCTCTGCATTCTAAGCAAAGGAATAGTTGGATCGGATTTAACTACTTTATACTGATACTACATGGCAACTGGAATTGACGAAGTAAATTGGCATAATAACTTTATGTTCCCCTTCTAAGCATGAAAGGGTGATTCCTACCTTGACATCAATATTGTCGACTCCGCTTCCGATGCGTACTATGATCCTCAGCGTTTTGAACTTCTCCAGGTCCTCCTTAGTGAGTGTGATGGTATGCCACATGAGTGCTCCTACGGCCTCGTTTAGTACCTGCAAATCAAAGAGCACAAGGGGCCATGAGGATCGCCACGTTGTGAAACATTTGCAATTGACACCAAGCGACACAATCCCAGTTGTGCCATTTAAAAAAAACTTTCTTTCCCTGCTGGACAAAACAGCGCAAATTTCCTTCAAAGTGCAGCGACACTGTACAACTTTGGCTACTCCCGCCCCCCTACCCCAACTCTTCATTCCCCTTCCCCCCTCTTCCTTTACCTCCCCCACAAAACTCCGAAAAGAGAGTTAGTTCTTGCTTGTTGGGTGGCAAGTTGCCAGTTGAGGGAGTTTTCTTTCCCTTGCTTCTCCTCCTTCCCCATTGGAAAAAAGTTTTGGAGTTTAGAAGTGGGAAAAGTAGAAGGGAGGTTGGGGGTTGGGAAGTTGGTAGGAGCATGGATGGAGGAAAGGGGGAGGGATAAAACTTGGTGTGGGGAGGGGAGGAAACCAAAGTTTGCTTCCCAAGTTCACTTGCAACTTGTCACGCCCAAGGCAAACTGGAATCGTTACCCAACTTCCACGAGACCAGGGTTTGGGGATGGGTTAGTTGGCAAGGCAGAGGGGAACCGATGAAGGAGGATGAACAAGGAGGAGGGGTAAAAGTCAGACGAAAAGAATTGCTCAAAGGACATTTTACTTTCTGTCAGCTCACCAAACTCCCGGTGTCAGTAATGGACTATCAGAGAGAGACGTGACTTTTTAACGCCCTAGAAACGTACCAGGAACTTTCTTCTCAGACACTGGTCTTTAAAAGGTGAGTATGAACACGTTCCTAAGATCTCATTCTCCCAAGTCCCATAAAGGCACAAGTAAAATGTAGGTCACAAAACACGGCAGTTATTAAATAACCTTCACAATACAATCGTAATTTATCAATCTACCCTGGTATTTTATCAATGCCGCAACAGAAAATCCACTTAATTGCGTTCCCCATTTGCAAAAAATTTGATGCAATTATTTACTGTACTGATTAGATGGATTAGTTGGAGAGCCGATTCAGCAATCGCATGCAAATAGCTGGACTAAAGAATGCAACAATACAATAATTCAGCAGATTCTACTGCACACATTCTAAACAGAGTCATCAAAAAAAAAAACTGCAAACACTTCCTTGGGTGATCTCATAAAAACAATAACATGTCTAGGTACAACATCAATTATAGCACACATATTGATAAACTTTGGTCCAGCAAATATGTCACGTTCTATTGAGTTGCATTACACCAAATACATAATGACCTTAGCCCTTCATAATCCAGTTGAGTGGAAGTTTTGATAGTGATATCAGTGTTGTGTCTACTACAGTAACATAGTTTAATAACAATTTGCCTCAACTCTGACATAAATCTCTCACCCACGTTTCATGGCCAGTTCCTGCCAAAGTCTATTGTGCGCCAGATAAACTAGGCAATAAACTAGATGGCATTGTCAAGTGAAATTGACTACTTTGCTCACTTGAAGATTAAGCAACACATACCTGAGCAACTTCAATGGCAGGGCCACTATGAGTAACCTAAATATTATCTTTCAAGCTATAAATTTAACTGGAAAACCTGTGATACAAAAAAATCCACCTGCAGCTCATCAAAAGCCCCTAATGAGTAAAATGCCACAAATTTGATGGAATAATGTCGTGTCCTTCATGAAACATACTGTTGCAAACCAAATAAAATAATATTACTTTCTCATGTGCTGTTACTCAATTTTCCACTTCTCATGATCTCAGGACAGAACTCTCGACTTACTTTAGTTTAACCTTGCAAAACTTGTTTGCAGAGCAACTCTACTTGCCAACATCATAGAAACTTCCAGTGTGGATGCACAAAATTTAAAGAGTCCATTTAAAGCAAACCAATTCTCTCAGTTGGACATTCACAGCATCGTTAAGATTAAGAAAATGAACGATAATTGCAAAACCTAAAGAGTCACTGATTGGGGTTTAAATTGCTAAGTTCAAGCCAGAAGCTTTTTAGTCATTGACTCATGATTACTTGCAAACATATGAAACTGTCGGTTCGAGGATGCTTCTTAAATCACAACAATAAACTTTTTACATAAGTGTTTTCAAGGTTTATGATATGCGCCTAATGTTGTGCTCATACTTTTTTCGTATCATCTTAGGTATAATATTATACTGCTTTATCATTCTATATTAATGCACCAGCACACCAATTATTATCAATTTTTGTGAAAGCCCCCACAAGCAGAAACCCACAGTTAACACGTGATGAATATGTTTGGCTGATACCTAACAATGCAATCAGTACCCCCATTTTCTTATATGCTTTTCTACTCCCATAATCACTGCTTCCACGTACTTCTATTTTTAGTACATCACAATGTGTTGCTGAAGAATGCAGCTTTGAAGAAGACATTCCTAGCATTTTCCTAATCATGCCAAGTTACAATGTATTGTGGCGTACTATATTAGGCAATAATTTCTTGTCCAGCACGATAAAAGATTACAAAAATGGATGCAGCGATAGCATCCTTTAACATAAGTACACATGACACAAATGTGGAACAATACATTGTGCAATGACTAATGATCCAGATAATGATATAACGGTGACAGCCTTCACGTGGCGTAGAGGTGACTTGGCCCGATAAAGGCTTCCCTGATTGCACCTGGCATTCAAAATGCCCACAACACTGCACTTTTATCTGGTTACCTTTTCATGTATTTCTGAGGTGGACTGCGCGTCACAGAAGGCTACTGTGGCCACGTCTTTGAGGATTGGCATCTCGATGGAGCAGTCCCTCCCATCGAGAAGTGCCACCAGCGGCCTGGAGTGCAGGGGTCCATTGGCAATGGGCGCCCTCAGGTTGTCCATGCGTGGCCTTTTGGCCAGCATCTTATGCCGGCTGTCCATTGAAAACACTGCCACTACTCCCCCGCCCTCACTGGCTCTGTCCTCACCAAGGGGTCTCACTGCTCCTTCCACAAAACTACCTGGTGACGACAGTAGTTCCCTATGTCCCAGCGACGATAGGGAGAGTCAGGGAAAGAAGGGGACAGGAGGGGGGGAAAAACCGCACAAGAAAAACAGGGATGGTGGAGGAGGAGGGTTGGGTCACGCCAGCCGAATTGACCCTTCAGGCATGCAGGCCATCTCCCCGGACACCATTCTTCCTGCTTCTTCTGATTTTGCTAGTGGGGACCAGCTTGGAGCCCAGCACGCCAACCAATCTGTAAGCAGATAAGAGCATGTTAAAAAAGGGGGGGTATATAGAAAGAGGAGGAGGGGGGGGGGGCACTCAAGTCTTGCTTGCAGGCTGCAGCTGCCCCCCCCCCCATTTTTCCCTCCCATGCATCCTGTTTCCTTTCTGCCATGTTAATCGGCACCAAGAGGGGCAGGTCTTTGCTAATCAGGGACACAGGATACCGGTACCTTTTTGTCCACCACTATGCAATAATAATAATAAGACGAAAAACAAAACCGCTCGATCTATCAATAAGCATGGGGGCCGCCAGGGACTACCATGAGAAACAGAATTTTTATATAGGTGCTGTTTGCACGCACATAAATGGCACAAAAACTGCTGAAGGTCAATCTTCATTACGTTTCCGGCCTCGCAACTTGCTACAACATGGCCGGGAAAGGGGGGGGGGGGGAACTGTTTGTATTGTACAATCCGTCACTTTGGGTCGGTGTTTTATTAGAATTTTTACAGGGCGTTCAAAATATACGGAATGCACTTTTTCCCATGCACCCACTGGGGGATGTGTGTGTGTAAGCTGCGGGGTCGCGAGATGAAGGGATCCCTAAACCGGTTTCATTCCAGCCTGCCCCCCTCCTCTCCGTCTCTTCCCCCCCACTCAATTCCACCTCCCCTCAAGTACTTTCTCTCATGGATACAAACGCATTATTTCATCCCCCCAGCCAGATTCCCACAATGTTCCCACACGATTTTACTAAGTCTGGGCAAAAAAGCGCGAACGCACCGTTTTCCTATCCCCTTCAACGTAACGCATCTGCCCAGTGACGTCATCCTCATTGTCTCCCTGTTTACCCTTATCCTGTCTTTAAAAAAAGAAAAAAAAAAGCCACGTGGCCCCAGCAAGATAGTGTCGATCATGTATGTGCCTACATATCAATACTGTACACACGTTTTCCAGCACCGTTGTATGCCCTCCCCCCCACCAGCCAGCTCTCCCCGAAAACTCTCTCTTCGAAAACTCCTTCCTCCGCCAAGTTAACTTTTCTCTGCCCGAGAAAACTTTCCTCTGCCAACTTGGTTCATCGATCCGCTCAACTCGGCCTGTTCCAGAGCCTTCCCACCACCCACCCCTTGCCGCCGGTTTCCCTCCACCCAAACCCCCCTCCTTCTCCTCCCCAAGTCTCTTAACACCAAGCACCAGCACTATCAAAGTGTGTAAACAGGGTGTGCGCCAAAGGTCACCTATGACCCTCCCTTAGTTTACCTCACTATCCCCCGGTCGGTTGTGCGCGGGAAAGTAGCTGGGTGGTGGAGAAAAAAATAAAAAGTGGTCAGAAAAGGGGAGGCTTGACCACTCCTGCTCAGGCCCCCCCGATCTCCCCCATTTCCACCCCCTCCCCTGTGGCGGCACCATCCCAAGTAAAAGCTCCCACCCATCTCCCCCAACCCCGACTCCTCCGCCTACTCCTCAGCCTCCTGGCGCTTATTGATTCGGAAGCCCAGAATGCTGCCCCCTACCAAAAACCCACCCCTCCTTTTCCACATCCCCTTTATCTCTGAATGTGTGCCCCGGCCGTATCTATCCTCCTCCCACACACACACACAAACCCTCCCCAGTCAAAGGTTATGGTTGTTGGCACCACTGAATCAATCAACTATTGGCATATCATGTGACAATGACGTCACTTTTTTAAAAATAGGAAGAGTCAGTCCCTCCTCCTCCCCCCGGCATGTACTTGCCATGTGCTACTTCTGCAGTGGAGCATGGTGCTACCTGGGTCGCAATA
Source organism: Catajapyx aquilonaris (assembly GCA_000934665.2). Taxonomy (NCBI): domain Eukaryota; kingdom Metazoa; phylum Arthropoda; class Diplura; order Dicellurata; family Japygidae; genus Catajapyx; species Catajapyx aquilonaris. The sequence goes on from KZ539039.1 coordinate 34,278, forward strand.
AGTGTACGGTATTCCTCGGGCGTCACGCGTTGCCCAGGCGACCGATACCCTCTCCCCATATAAACCCGGCTTCCTCTCTATCCCCCCCNCCCCACAAATCCAACTTCCTTGTTTTCTCTTCTCCGCAGCTGCCCTCCGCATGAGCGGCGCTGCACTGTAAAATGTCGACGTGTGACTGCCATCCAACGCCGTGAATGAAATTGCGAAGGTCAAGACTTTTTTTTCCCCCGACTCTGGATTGGGGATGGACATAAACGCGTACTAAGCACTACAAACTAGGGGTCAAGGTCAGGAGCATTACTTCAGTTGCGCCTCTACGTACATGGCTCATTGATGATTGCGCTAAGTGCGGCTATTCTTGTGGGAGGTTTCAAAGTAAACAGGGGCGTTTGCTGCCACTTCTCTTCCCAAGAAAGCTTTGTAACAAGCTCTTGAGAGAGAGAGAGAGAAAAAAGGGGGTCAAAATTTCTCTCGACAACTGGACACGGTCCACTAGCATCCAGAAGACAACTGATTGTCACCATGGAGGAAAAGCAGTCCCTTTTGTTTGGCGTCAACGGACTTCTCAATGTTGACATGCAATCAGATCCATTTATATCTCCAGATTAGTGATGCACGGCTATTATAATGACATCTGGTCTGGTCAAGTCGGGGTTAACTGCAGCTGTCCTAATGCTAATTCGTACGCTCTTACGAACTCCATTGCGGTTACGTTCCGGGAAAGGAATTGAAACTTGATGACACTCACGATTAAAGGCCGCAGTTCCCATAACCCAGGATTACACATCGGGGGATCGTTTAGTCCTTAACATTGACGTGTTTACTTGTAATTACACTGCAGAATGGCGTGTACTGAGGACGACATGGAAATGACTGGCAGCTACGTGCCAATGGGCACGTCCAATCAAAAAACCGAGAAAAAAATCTCAGCAACTTGCTCCCCCGAGTGGACGGAGGAAAAATTCTCCCATCAGCATTAACCTCCCTTCATTCCTCCCTATTTGGCCGGCTTTTATCGGGGGGGTTCCAAGTCTCCGCTTCCAGAGTGACGCAATCACACCGCATTTTACCAGACACGGTCGAGCGCTTGTCAATTTCGACATAAAATTCTGGGTATCCCTAGACCAACTTGGGGGGTTTTCATCCGACCTGTCTGCTTAGTACAGAATCTTACATAATAAAGCAGAAAGTTTGTATGTCAGGGCTACATAACCCACTTCCGGACTGCTGACAGTTCTGAAACTTGGCACATTGATGGTTTACGTCGCTGATTGAAGGAAAAAGTCCGAAACTGCACCTTTTTGAGTCTTTGACTTGATTTTTTTTCCCTGGTCCGTGCGAAGAACGGGCGCAGCTGCTAGTGTTTTACTATGTAGCTGTGGGTACCCACGTGGGCGTCACCGGAGAGGGCAGTTGAAAATGGCCTTGGCTCCTCTCCCTTTCCATCAGGACTTGCAGGCGACCAGAGGGTTGAGGGAGAAGTTTAAGCAAAAAAAAAAAAAGTGGAAAAAGAGAGGGGCGTACCCAGAGTGGCGTCGGAATGCGCGCCCTTGACCCCACCCGGCGGAGGGAG
>KZ539040.1:0-22468 GCA_000934665.2 Catajapyx aquilonaris
GGGGGTAATCACTCGACTGAAAAGTGTACACTGGAGTACCAAATTCAAGGAGTACCACGGAGTAATAAAGAGTGAGGTGCCTGAGGAGTACCAGGGATACCACTCCCAGGTGTACACCGGAGTACCGAAGTGATTACCCCCTTGCTACGTGTACTGCAATCATTATTCTTGCCAACCTGCCCGTTGTTCTATTGTTTTCATTGTTGAATATGCAATGTTGATTTCATTTTAGAACGTGAGTGCGAGAGGCAGATCCATCATTTGGGCTTGTTGACAGCCAGGGTTGCTAGGCAATTGCTTAATCTGCTGAAAACCCCCCTTAGACTCAAAAAAGTTCGGGTTTGGGACTTTTCTCGGGGTCAGTGATATGTAAGACATGGCTCTGCGAAATTTGAGCGCTCTCCGTACCCGGGAAGTGGCTTAATTAGGCGTGATAAATAAATATATGTACACATTTTGAGCTTTATATATATAGGGATGTGCTAGAGCTGAACTTCCTCCGTTTTAATGACACTGAGTTCGATTATATAAATCCTTTACTAAATAATAATCAAATAGTCTGCAGGTCATAATGGATCATATGATTACTACTAAAAATTACTTAGGTGTGGATAAGCATTGGTGCCCTATAGCAAGTAGCCTAATACCTAAGCGAGCTTTAAATATAGCGTAATCTGAAAAAGGGGGACGGAATATACAGTGGTGTACACTGTACAGTGATTTGAAAATAATGCATGTTAATAAAAGTACACTTATTTATTTTCAGGCTCACCGTTATTTCCGTCATGTCGCCTGGGCTTAGCCATGTTATTTTTCTTGGAGCAATTGAACACACAGACAACCAAAATTAATATGCCCTTCGCTCTTGTATGCATAATGAAATCGCATGAATCAAAGTCGCCGAATTCCAATATGACTTCTACTACTGACGTCTACCATGAACCTGGAGAGTTCGAATTGAGCAAAGAACTGCAGAGCCAAATCATAGCCGCGTTTTTATACGGTTTTGTAGCTACGCAGATTATTGGTTCAATTGTCAGTCATCGCTTCAGTACAAAGATGATCCTCATATGCGGAACATTCCTGGCGAGCATTTTAGCCTTGACAATTCCTGCTGCAGCCCGCTTCAGTCCAGTACTCCTGATTGGCCTACGAATCTTGCAAGGATGTGCGCTAGGACTCACAAGTACCTGTGATGTGATATTTATCAGCAGATGGGCTGCTCCAAACGAGAGAGCATTCCTTCTAGCTATTGTGTATGCTGGTATCAAAGTCGGCAGTGCGATTGGTAACCCATTATCAGGATTTTTATGCAAATATGGATTTGATGGAGGATGGCCATCAATTTTTTACATCTCTGGTATGTATATTAGCCTGCAAAAGAGACGCGCGTTAACTCAATAATTTATTCAGGTATCTTTGGAATCGCATTGAGCGTACTCATCAGATTCATAGTTTATGATTCACCGAAGGATCACCCAAGAATCTCAAGAGCAGAGCAGGTGTATTTATCTACCTTTAACCTACCAGAATCATCTGGAAGCAACCGTAGTAGTACGAGAGAGGCAAGTACTGTATACCATTTCCATAGATGAGATCCATAGCGAGAATTAAAATTTCACAGAAAATGAACCATTGCTAGATGAAAAATGAGCACTTTTCACCAAAGCGCCGACACCATTGACTTTTGAGAAAATTCAACACAGCGAGGGGTTGTACTGGTGACCCACTTGCACTTTCTGCTGGTCGCTTTTGATCCTCCAGATCGTGGTAGTACTTGAGCACAGGGACACGAGGGAAGACTAAGAACTGAGAACTGAGAACTAAGAACACTACTTTCATAGCAGGGCTCCTATATCGACCTGTGCAGCACATCTCCGAACCTAGTGCTTCGCACCCGCAGCTGTCTCGACGCACGTAAAAAGATACATGTAGTTATTCGGCCATCACGACTGAATACCGGTATGTCATTATCATCCCAAGTAAAACGTGGGCGAGATGAATCTGTCAAATGCATACCACAGCTGATATACTAGAGTTGCAGAGGCCCGGGGGAAAAAAACCCTACTTTTTCATTGAAAAATGGAAAATTTAGGCTCTTTTTGTAAAGCCTGCATGTTTAATATTGACGATTATACATAAAGGAAATTTTTCATATTTTAACAAGTAAGCTTGCTGTTTAAAGAGTCACATTGGCTTATTCGTTTTTATTCAACTAAAAAAACTTGATTAGAAACGGTATTTGTAGCGTACTCCAGGTCAAAATCGGTTTTGTGCTCTAAAGTAGGTCTACTGATAACGTTTTAACTTTAATATTGAATAATTCCTATCCAAGTTTTCATAAAATTACAAAACTTATTCTTGAGTCACATCTATACTGCACATCAAAACTTTGTAACATATCGTACATTATTTTCAGAATGCGGCGGTACCATGGCTAGCCATATTGACGTCCACACCCGTATTAGCTGTTGTTTTTACACATATATGCAATTTCTGGGGAATATATACTCTTTTGCTCAATTTACCAATGTTCCTGAACGACGTTATGAACCTAAGCATTGAAAGCAACGGCCTTCTCTCTGGACTTCCTTTCATGGCGATACTGTTCTGTCAGCTTTTTGTTGGAAAAATATTTGACTACTTAAGGGGTAAACATATATGCAACTTAACATTATTGCGAAAAATATTCAACACTATAGGTAAGTGCTATTATAAATCCATTGTTTGAATAATATTACTTTGCTATTCAATTTCTTAAACATCTAGGCTTCGTGATATCTTCCATTTCTATGATTGTTGTGGCTTCCATGTCGTACTCGTATACCGAAACATACTTGCCTGTTGTTGTCATGGCTGTATCAGAAGCATTTGGTGCTGTTGCAACTACGGGCGGATACTTTTACAGCACTATTGACATGGCGCCACGCTTTTCCGGAGTCTTATACGGAATTGCCAATACATTCGGCCAAGCCACCGGATTTCTATCTTCAACGGTCGTAGGGGCTATGACACCTAACGTAAGTTGAACGCTTTACTTCTTTATACCCCGTCGACACCATATAATGATGTGATGATAATGACTTGCAGGGTACTAGAGAAGAATGGCGACACGTATTCTACATGACAGCTGGAATATATTTTACGGCCGCCGTTGTTTACCTCATTTTTGGCAGTTCCAAATTGCAAAATTGGGCACAGAATGACATGGGAGAAGATCCAGAAAGAGGGCAAATATGTAACAAGCACACACAACCTGAGGTTATTCCATCTACGGCAGTGGTTCCCAACCTGGGGGTGGCGACCCCCCAAGGGGCATATGGAGCAGGTCCAGGGGGGCCGTGAGAGGAATTCTACCATTTGGTGTTTAGTGTAAACCTTCTAGAAGTCGAATCTCCATGGGACCGGAAAAAAACGTTGAGATATAGAAGATTCGAGTTAGAGAAGTTTGGAATTTTTAAACCACATAAACTCTATAAGGAAGCCTCTATACCTTTATAATTCTACGCCAAAAGAAACAATGGAAAATGGACTGATGGTAGGCTTGGGAGTTTCCAGTTCGCACGCTTTTCAATGAGAAGTTTCAATGGGAAGTATGTCCTTTACTATTAACGAATGCAAAATGATTCTGCGCCTAACATTAAAAAGACTCATACCATCATTGAAATTGTCTAAGTAGCTCTGGAGTCTAGCTGAAAACGTAGCACTCTCTAATACCTAGAAGATATAAATAAATAAACATCCAATCAGATGAAATGATGAAGGACAAAATGTCAAGGACAAAAATACTTACTACGTTGAAAATATTTTCGAGGATGCAAAATAATACAGTATGCTGTCGCAGGGCATTAGTCTGATGTCTCCACATTTACTTGCCCTTTACTTACTCGACATTCTGTATTTTTAGCATTACCATATATTTTGTGATGTATGGTGTATATACCAGTATAGTTACGTTATTCTGGTAGGGTGCTTCGCCATTACTAACGTCTATCACTTCGACTACGGCAGTTGTCTAGAAACTGTACTTCCCATCAGATTGCCAGAGATCCCGGCACAATATTATTTAAAAGGTTACCCCTATCCCTCCCACCAGGTGAACAGACCAAGTGGTCATTCGGACTGACCATGCCAGCTGTACTGTATCAGGGATGGGGCCAAGGATAGGGAAGGAAGAAAGCGGCTGTGGCCTATTTACGTACATGAATATACTGATAGGCACATTTTATATGCACAATGGTGGTGGTAGACTGATAATGAATTATTAATTGAATCTTTAATTTTCTCATCACCACGATTCTCAGGGATGGGAGGAAAGAGAAGAACATTGGCCTCGGAGAAGTCTTTCCAACAATATCATTGCAATGGCACGGGAGAAATGAGAGAGATGTTCAGACAAAACGTGATCAAGTGCGACTGTGAATGAACAGTTTTTTTTAAATGTATGATTTTGCTGAGCCTGGTTGCACAATCGATAATAAATGAAAATTGCATACTGATAATATTTATTAAATATTTGCAACAATTACCACTAGTAATAAAATAATCGCCCATCTGTTTTTCATGAGTTTACTATCAATTCTGCAATACTGATCACATAAGAAGACGCAAGTTTCAGAGCATGCAGTGCAGGCTATGCTGTCTTATTTCGTGAAAAAGTATGGCAAAATCACTGGAAAACGACCATCCTATACAACCGCAAGTCGAACAACCGATTTACTAGTAGGGTACAGTATTAATTTAAAAAAAATCACATATCTCGCACCCATTAGCAATGCAATATTATATACGACCGTACGAGTCGTACCATGATATTCCCTGTACGTCGTGTGCAGGGTGGTGCACTGCCACAGCCTCTAGTCTAGTTCAATTATTGGGAAGGGGGGGTAGGGCGCAGGGGAAAGTTATGAATTGTTTATCCCAGCAACCAGTTTCAAACAGGCCATGATTGTTGCTTCGCACTAAACGGATTGCTGGAATTAACAACTCTGGGGACTTGGGTGATGCACAACCCTGCTGGTTTTTGAAGGTAAACAACGCTATTATGAAAGCTAGAGGTGATAATACAGTACTTTGGGTAATAGACTATTGTAAAGCGAAAGTATGTGGCAATGATCATACATTTTTGGACCGAAAGTACATAAAAGTAATGCTTGTCAATATCATTGTTATTATTTTATTATGTGCTCAACCTGAAGGCTACAAGATTATTTGGTCAGAAGTTGGTATTGCTCATTTTGCGGCCGGTCTAAAATTAAACTCGCTGAAAACGGATGAGTGTAATGATATTCGAAGGTCGATACTGTACAACTTGAATACTGTACTCAGATAAGACCCATTTTCTCTTCATCTAACGATTCGAAAAATATCATATCGATATTATTTTATCGTTGGTATATATGCTGTACTGATTTTTTTTTAAACCCGGCCACTGGCACCTGGATGGGGCTATACAATCAGCAGCAGGATGATAAGGTGAAAAACTGTGCCCAATGTTGCATGGCACTAGAATCGTCTGTCTGTCCTAAACTTATTATTTTCGATATCGACAGATAGCATCAGGCAGTACAATTACAAGGGACCCTTAAGTTTAATAATTACCATAGTGAATGCTTAAGTGGAGATATTAAAAACATTGACGAATGTAAATTTGGTATAATTATGCAATAATTAAGGTTACTCAAACCACTTGATTGGGAAACACATGCTATATTGGAGGATTTTGGTTTTTTGACAAAATGAATGCCCATTATGAGTTACAAATGACCTAAGGAACATGAAATAGGAATGAATTTCCATGGACAAATATCGCATTGCATAGTGCTATCAAGAATATCATTCTGGGAGAATCATTTACAAGATAAGTTATAATAAGAATATTACGTAGTATTACTCTCATACGCTAATGTGACTTACCTGTTCCGCCAAGATGTCGATGGTTTCGCTACTTGAAGAAGTCGCAATGCCACATGGATGTGGCTTTTCGGGGATGTTTTTTTCTATTTAGACCTGCATCAACCTTTTCCTGGAAGTGTATGAATTTGGATATTGCCATCTTGCTGTTTAGGTGAATCCAAATGATTCATATATCTGACTTGTGAGGAGAATCCAAGACTAACTACGCATCGGTGCTGGTATAGGTATGGGAGGAGCGTGTATACTGTAGGCCTAACCTTCTATAAAGTAAGCAATGACCTAATCTTCTGCATTAGCATATAGCTTTGTTTTGATAAGTACCACTGTGTGAACATCCTGGTCCAACTTGAGAGTTCAAGTGACAGCTCCTCTAGACTTGAAAATTCAAACAAAGTAAGTGAATCGAGGCATAGACTTCGCCCAACGGCTCGCGGCTTCTGCTCACACCTTTGTAGAGATCAAAGGGGGAACAACTTCAGAGATTACAGTATGCTACAGCAATGGGCGTGTTAAGGAAGTTCGCTGTTTCTCACGTAATGATCTAGTTCACTACGGGGTACATTATCGGAGCCACTGAGTAGCGTAATTGGGGTTGCATTACAATAGTTTGAGTTCCTCCTCCTTCTTAGCAACTTGTTATTTGCTTTGAACTTGCTCTATTTTAGAACAACATGATTATGTGCTAGTGAAAGGGTAATTTAAATGAATGTGAGGCAGTCGACCCCATGCTGACATATTTGCCAAGAGTTACGTGATGAAAATTGTCCGGAATTAGGATGGATCTCATTTACCCTATTCAGGAAATTTGGTCTCCATCAGAGAAAGATGAAGCAGAACTTAATTTGTTTACCCCTATCCAAGTATTTTGGGCCCAAGAAGAATAAAGAGTGCAGATTGGTTGATGACGCACATGGACTAAGTAGTTTATTCCGTATACCTATACAGGCCGCCTCCTGATGTCGCCAATCATCCTGTGCTATTCACGCATTGCCGTCATTTGCGTCACGTATTTTCTGTGTGGTATAGTTTTTTCCCCTTCCAATACTAACACCACTTTATGGATCTCTTGGCAGCTATACATTTGATTGATGATGCAGATGAGAGCCACCAGAAGCATCAGGAATTTTCATCCGATAACTTATTTATTTTCGACCATCCCCGCTCTAGATGTTACGGCTTGTATACTGTACTTATTATACTTGGAATAATTACAAACGAGAATATTCTGCTCTCTTTTCTGCCAGCATGGATAACACTGGTCAACAGCTACAACGGCGATAAAATGAATCAAATCCTCTTGTGCTGAATGTTAATATGACAGTTAAAAAGCATAATAAATTAGCTCTAATTTCAATACAACATAGTTTTCCCCAAGTTATACGTATGAGTTTTTATAATATTGAGCTCATTTTCGTATCAGGCTTGGTCAGTGTGGCGACCCAGCAAAGGTTTTGTGTTGAGTTATTATAAAGACTGTTTAGACGACGGCTTCCTATGTTGTGAATCAATTTGATCCAAGCATTTTCAGAGCAAAATGAGAGTTTATCATGATAGTATTAGACTACAGTGTTGTACAAAAAGAATTATTGTGAGTGATTTCCTCTCAGCTTACCAAAGGTTAGACTGCAACGTATCGCCGAAGATTAACTTTCTACATTCGCATTTGTACTTTTCCCCCCGTATAACTGTTGTGCAGTTAGTAACGAACAATGTGAAAGGTTCCGTCAAGACAAAGTCATATTATTGGAGATGGACAGCAGACACCAAGTATGAGATGCAGAACTGCAATGTAGCAGACTGCTGCTTTACTGTGATAAGTGATGCCCCATTATGTTAAGTACAAGTCGTCGCAGGCTAATAAGAAACAATAATTACTTTGTAAATGCCAATATTGTTCTTTTTTATGGAAATCCTTAGAATGTTTTTAGTTGAGTTTAACTATTTGTTAAATGCAACTTCTGGCGAGCACTGCTTTAAAACTCTCTTATAGTGCTACAGTTCTGCTATACAGTATAAGTTATACACACTGTAGGCTACATTAAACGTATACAATATCATGAATTTATTTTCAGTACTGGAGTTCATTATATTTAAAGTCATTTTTGTAATATTACAAGTACAACATCACAACAGATAGTAAAATTAATGAATAAACCCGCTAACAAAAAGTTGAAATTTCTTGCCCAGTGTAATAATTGACATTTATATTTTTAACATACAACAGTTCAAGGGCTGCCGAGTACCAAGTAAAATGTCAATATCCAGTAAATATCAGGAGAGGTCTTTATTAAGAACCTACATAATCTGAAGAGAACAAATGCAGCAAACGTTGAGAGCTACAAAACAGGCGGAATGCATGAGTTTTTTCCCTCGAAAAAGGTACCTTTTCAGAGGATTGTTTCAGGTATATATGTTAAAATATCTGTGATTTTTAAATGACTCATTTATCAAATAATAATTGCTCCTAAATCACGGTGGAGTGTTTTGCACTCCTACAGGATAGATTTGGCACCCAATCAGTTGCAACTAGAGACAATATGTGATGACTTTTATGTGAGCAAACCTGAAACACTGTTCTTCACGCGATGCACCATTCATCACCAGATTATAATTTACAAAGCAAAATAGGATAGACATGCATGACTCCCTTATTTGCCTTTCCCGGCTGAAAATGGCCCCTGGGATGCTTGCATATTATCCCTGATGTTTGCTTCATAAATGTGTGGTTTTGGGTGAAATTCAGGTAGGTACGTGCTGTGCTATCCCACTAAAATAACAAGCCCATGTTCAAATTCCCTGTTTTATTTACAAAGAAGTTCGTACGAACTCTCTGGAACTGCCTTGTGTTATACACAATCATGGCCTTTTGCAGTTCCTGTATGCACGTGTGTATGTCAATTCACACGAGCTTTTTTCTCCTTCATACATGAATTCCCAGGCTCCAAACTGATCACACTGCCTTTGTTCGAGGGCGATAATTGGTCAAACATGGGATACTCTGTTGAACTTTATGGAATCGAGTTTCGGTGGTTGGAATTTTGGTGGTCCCTAGAGTTACTTAGTTTCGACTTTAATTAACTGGGAAATGCGGGTTTAATGGATCGCTTTAGGTGAGGCAAAAAAAACTAGAAATTATACTGCGCGAATGAGCTATAGGAATGACAAATTGTATAATGTGCTGCACTTTTGTGCCCGAAAAAGGTTTCGCACTACATGACAAGTTTAATTTGTTTTACCTCCCGTATATACGAGTAATGTGTCAGTTTCGAGATGCCATGTTTCAAAACTGAAATGATTCAAGTTGTACAGCGCTAAAGGCCTCACATTCGCGCGTGATAATTACACAAGTATCATACATATGTTTTAAAAGCTTATAGTCTTTGCAGTACTTTATTTTTTATTTTTTGCAAATGTGAATACTTGTCATACAGGATTACCTGTCATAATGACTATGTAAATGCAGATAACTTGATCAATATTCATGGTGAAGAATTAGGAAAGAGCATGAACACGTCCAATTGAGATAAGTCCACTTTGTATCTTTTTTATATTGCACTTGTCAGGAGGACTTCCAGTATGCGCGACATAAATCAGTTGAAAAAACCTCCCAACTCACTGAAGTGCCAAAACTAATAATTTTGGCCTATCTTAATGGGAGCCTATGGCATGTATATGCACATAGGCTCTTCTTTTCGTGACAATCATCTACAACATTGCTGATGCCATAAATGTCAGAATGCAACAGGGCGTAAATACCAAATTATGGTATTTTATAGCCTGCATCCTAACACCTATGCCATCCTAAGAGCACTGCAGCCTTTGCATGCCAAAATGTAATTAATAATTATCGATAATTATAGAACGAAATTGATTTTTGACGCATACACTTCATGATCCTTCACCTTCAAAAGGGTAAACTGACCTTCACATTTCTAGCAGGCCGACAAAGATAAATTCCCCACACCGCACCGTATAGCGTTAATCTGGCAAATGGAAATAATGAATGAGAAATACAGGCGGTTAAAATGTTCCGGACTGTATTACTTATACGCACGTGGTTAATATAATGACAAATGCTCGCATTAAATTTAAATTTATATTAGAAATTATCGTATCACGAGGCTAGGGGAGTTTACCGTGGACCACAGCAAAGGACGCAACATCGTACTGTGCCTTCACATCAAAAGCAATAAAATTAACCAAGTTACCTCAACTCACGTCGACGAGGGACAGGTTGCATTTTTTTTATACAGCGTTGAGATCAGAACGCGCATAACGAGATTATTACACTAAAAATCATGCAACGACTAGTAACAAGCACCGGAGAAACAACACAACATAAACTATATATCGACATGGTTTGTTTGTCGTTGGCCTGGAAATACTGCCTGCAAACACGCAGCCCCCGAATGATCGAAATCCACTGACGACAGCACATTGTGCTCCACTTAGTCAAACAGTTTATCTATAATCGGCAAAATTGGCATCAACAAGTCTGTCAACACCGGCAGACAGAGTTGAACCAAGAGCCATCTGCAATATTTTACCTGCACTTTAAACGAACCCAATTCAAGTGGGAAACACATCGGAGTTCTGGCAGGAGGGCGGGGTTAAAAAAAAAAATGAAGTGCAGAAGAGCAAATTTGAGATGATGGGACTCGTGGCGCAATTCCAGCAGTGGGTTAATTGCCAAAAACGCAGCTTGAAAAGCTAGGGACGGAACATTTTTTCCCACATTAATCAGGTTGTGAGCAACGTCAAAGCTGCTTTTGTTCTCTTAATTGCGCGCCTTAGTCCGCTGACGGACGGTCGGGAGTTAAATGCTAGCGCATAAGCGTTCGTTGGCTTCTAAGGGGCAGTCTATGAATTACGTACCATGACGATGTAAAGGTAAACTCGCAATTAGCGTTGTTGCTCGTTTCATGACTCGCTATTTTTATTACACGCCTCGTTTTTTGATGCCAACTTTAAAAGGCAGTGTTCAAGGATTGGTTTCACCGATGCGATCATTTGTAGTGTAGGATGCTGATAATGTTACTGGTCAAATGTGAAACTCAGTGTCTGAAATTAATATCTGTGTGAAAATCTGTGTTTGTCGGTTTGATGTACGATCCGCAATAAAAGTGTGCAAAAATTATATGTATAGTTTACTATACATGTAGGTGCGAATGATGTCGAGTAATTGAATAATTAGCGTTAATATTTTAGAATGTTATCATTAATTGCCTACAGATGCTCCGCAGGATAGCCTCTGAGCCTATATGCAGCAAACATTATATCCCTAATATTTTCAGTGATCACAATTGATGCAGTTTTTACTTCAACTCATTTACATATAGCAATAAATAATATTGTCACAATTTTGCAGTATTTTTTTCATATGGTAATATGAAATTGCAAAAAATTTCAAAATTCATGGTTCAAATCCGGATTTCCCAACACAATGCCAATAGGGACACAACCAGTTTTACTTTTGTAACAAATATTATTAGCAACAGCCTCCACTAAAAATAACTACTATCTCTGGCAAAACCTATCCTTTCGCACTCATTTCTGTCTGAAATTTTTTTTAAACCCTCTCGCCAAAATCCTGGCCGTCGTGGCACATTTTACTCCACCGGCTAGGAGGTGGTCGGAAAAATTCACACTTTCTGTACATTACATTACACTCTTGTTACCATTACGATGCGATGGAACAGGGGAATGGGGGTGGAGGGGGGGGGGTGGAGGGGAGACCACAGCAGGCAAAAAATCCACGTCACCGATTTTCTGAACAGCCCATCAATGGTTATGTACTGACGACGATGTAAATCGTAACTAAAGTTACCTTTCGCAGTGGCCGACTAATATCTTCACGGATCTGTTGTCTGGGACTTCCACAATCGATAAATCAGAAGCCGGTCCAGTCGCGATCAGTTTGGTGTGCGTGTGCCCAGAGGCAGCAGCTAAGCGTGAAGTTGGAGGGTTCATCACTGGAGTGGATCGCGTCACAACCGAGAAGACCAGCCAACAAATCGCGGTTCCTGAACTCTCCCTGAAAAGTGGACGCTCGCGAACGGTGGCTGCGGACTAAAATTCACGGGACCGAAGAGAGCCAATGTTGGAGCCTGGGAAATACTACACATGACGACACTAGTACATGGGGTTGGAAATATTCCCGTTTCCAAGATAAAATTCAGTAACTGACATGTTCCTGAACTAAGTATATGCATCCCGCCATATAGTCCAGAATAAAGACTCACCTGATTGTTTTGGGTGTATCTGTGAGTCTACTGCCGACTGAGATACACGCATTCGAACTTAAGTATGAATGGGGGTAATCATTCAGAATATTGTTTCCCCCATTTGCTGTCAGTTCCTGTTTTTTTTCTCGGTACGGGAGTAAATCATGACTGGATTTTTTTGGGGTGTAACGAGAAAGAAACTGCGACATACACTTATTAACATCACTCGGCGCAGTCTTGTTCCATATATTTATCCGCTGGCCGAGAGGTCCCACATTCTTGTCGGATCTTGGATGCGGCTGGAAAGAACGTCGGAATCTGAAAATCTAGCTGCTGTGGTAGAATCTACATTGAAATCCGGAAATGATGGTAGGGTTATGTAAATCTGGTAGTAAAATGTTCGAATGTAGGACCCCTCGCCACTGGCTGGTTACGGCAGAAGAATGTATCTGGTTTTCCGGCCGGCCTAGTGACTCCGAGTAAAAATTCACGCACATACATTCCGACATTGTAACGCCCCTGGGGTGCTTATGGGCCTCTCCTTGCCCCAAGATGTACGGTACTGAAGTCTTGAGCTCCTTTTTTAGTTGGGACGGAAATTGAAGGGAGGCCACGTTGCGCACTCGCCCGGACGGGGGCGCCAACAGTGGGCGGTACTAAAATCCCACTAGTGACGGTTCCGGAATATCATCACTTAGTCAGGCCGATGGATACGAGTAGGAGAGTTCGTCGGGGATGACGCTGTAGCGGATAGGTGGTGGTTCCTTCAACAGTACGCTTCTTCTTCGAGGCGGACACTTGACGCATCTGCGGACGAACAGGACCATTCCGCAGATGGCAAATATGGACAGGGAAACTGCGAAGAACAGCATTGATCCGTAGCTGTCGCTGGTTTCCTGAGCCACCACTGGTCGAACGTCGTCTGCGGAGTCGATGACAATCTCTGCAGATCCTAATGTTAGTAGGGTGCGGTCTCCTACTGGGACAGGATCCATGGGAGCGGAAAGGGAGGTAGAGCAGTTGCTGGTGGTGGTTGTGATGGTGTCGGTAGTGGTGGTTGGGTCAGGGTCAGTAGTGATAGCTACGGTGGTAGGAGCTGAAGATGTTGTGGTAGGATTTGTGGTTGTTGGAGACAAAGTGTTGATTGGCTTTGTCGTAGTGGTGGTAGTCGTGGTAGTGGTGGTAGTCGGAGTGGTTGCAGTCGTTGTGGTTGGAATGGTAGTGGTCAGATTATCAATATCTTCAACAGAATCATCCAAGTCCACAGTGTCGTTGAGGTAGAGTGGCGACGAATCAATTGGTTCTTGGGTAGTAACAAGTAGAGATGGACTTGTCGGAGTGGAGTTGTTCCCCGGGGAGTTGGTCGGAACGGCGACAGTCACGGCGCCTGGTGTAGTCGTCGGGACAGGTGACACACTGCTGGGAGTGCTTGTGGTAGGCAGAGTGCTGGTAATCCTCTCCATCAACCGGAACATCGATGGTACCTGTTGACCTTCCTGCAGCAGATTGAACGACTCATCTCTGGAAGGCAAGAAGATAGCCTCATCCTCTGCCACAAAGACCACGAAGTAACCCTGCTCTTCAAAGGACGACAGCCGATTTCTAGGGTTAACCATGTACAAGGTCAGGTTCTCCAAGACCAAGTGGTACAGTCCAGTAGTAGACTGGAACATCCGAAGAGTCCTACCCTTCCAGATATTCTCAATCGGATAGAGCCGACCCATTTCGTGTTCGTAGATCCAAATGTCCAGCAACTTTTGATAGGCCACAAGAATGTAAGTGCGGCTCTGGCTGGTGGCATGCACGGCATGGATGACAGAGCGGCTGGACTGCCACATTTTGGGGTTCTGAAATACCGTGTTGAGGTGCATGTGACCCACCAAATCAAGACTAGCCAGGCCGGTGTTAAGGCGAAAAACCTTGCGTTCCAAACTGCCTCCGGTTATCGGGATGCAAATGATGAAGAGGTCTCGTCCATCACTCACAGTTCGCACTGACCCAGGTTGACATGGCCAAGGTTTGACCGAGTCCTTGATCGTGACCTGGGGCATCCGTTGCCATTCTGTGGTGCGTAGGTCAAATTTCCACCACTCTACGCTCACAGTGCGATTTGGAAGCTGAGGAGCAGTAGTGCTCCCAATCTTTCGCGTCGTGCTGTTGTTGCTGACATTGATTGCCTTGGTTTTAGCCAGGTTGGTAACAGCGATGTTGAGAGCCATGAAGGCCGTGCTGTTATTGTCGCACCACACCAGCGGATCGTGGAAATCTGGACAGAATGTCGATGTAGAATTGACATCGGTGAGACAGGCGTCGCAGCAGACGTAGGATGTCCATAACCCGTCGTTTATGTCGTAAACCCAGACGGTATCGCTGGACAGGGGAGCTGTTTGCTGACTGGCACTGTACACGGCCACACTGTTTCCTGTGACGCCACAGATTGTTGGCGATGGAATGCTTTCTGGTAGGGACATCACCCTGAAAATAAATATGACATGTCCAACTTCAATAATATTCTCGACGATTTTCACTCATTCATTAATTTGGATTTACTCAAGGTTATTCCCCATTTTACATTCACTTGTGCCATATAATTCTATTCATCACTGTTTAGAATGGAAATATGTTCAGGCTGATTTATCATCACTACATTATATTCTTCGGGTATAAAAATTTCCTGACAGTGGGCGGTACATGATAATCTGCTGCCCTTGTATATAACTCAAGGGGGATTCAAAAATAAGCACTCTACTGACACTTTTATGTCGTCACAAATGTGTACTGTAAATTCAAACTGCCTATAAGCGTAACGTTGTCGATGGCATCAACTGATAATCGCTCGTCTGCACACGCAGGCAGTAACGATGTTTCTAAATTATCGGAAATGCACACCAATACAGCATCGCTGTTCAGTATGACTAATTCAGCAGTAGCGATATATTATTTTGTATCACTTTGATCGTTATTTATAGTCTATACATAGTTACCTCCAAACATCTGACTTGATGATGTGCATATGCAGTATAAGTTATCCCTCAAAAAGCTAGAGGCGATATAGTATAATTATTATTCAAAGCAAAATCGTCTCCACCTTTATGAGCGATATAGTGCAGGCCAAGAAACTATCTACAGCTTACTGATTACAATAGAAATTCTGTAATTCAGTCCAAAAAATGTGTTGTGTATTAAAATTAATGGATGGCAGGCCGCACACCTACATTGGTTAAAACTTCATCTTATTAAAGGACATAAAAAAGCTTACCTAACACCGGCATCGGTGTCCATTGGAAACTTCCTGTCCCACTTGCTGGTCTTGGCGTTGTACATCCAAAGGTCGCTAAGATAGTTGATAGCGTCTCCGTCGTCGCTTTTGCCTCCGAACATCCACCAATTACCATCTGCGTCTGTCCAAGTGTGAGGATCACTCCGTACCGGGGGTGATGACCTGCCAGCTTTCGACACCGACTTGTGGAAATCCCACTCTGAAAAAAACAAACAATTTTTTTCTCAACATATGATGCACAACCCGTTTTCCACATATTACACCCAACAACGAGTGAACTTTGCTCGTTTACTCCTTACAGAAGTTAGTTTTACTCTCTCAGGCACGTGATCGTTTCCCTCCCAAAACTTCTCGTACACTCGAGCGTACAGTATACCGGATCGAGTTTCCAGTATTTCCTAATCAGCAGTAGCTCCTATGTCGAGTTCAAGATCCGATAAAATTATAATATACCGCGCCAGAGAAGTTTCCTACCCGACAGCAAAATACGTAACGGAGCTTCGTCGGTGAGTTACCAGAACGCCTCCAGGGAATTTTCTGCCAATAAGCCTGAGCAGACTAATAAATATCCGAAAATCTATAGGTAAGCGGAGCCTCTCTTTCCTTCTCCCCCCGAAAAGTGGTAGGAATTATAGGCCCGAAAAACGTTCCCTTCCGCATCTTAATGCTCCCCCAGAATCTGCCTCTGGGGCCGAACAGTTCACGACCTAACTCCGAGAGTCACTTCCTACATCTCTCCCGGAAAACCCAACCATTCCTCTCTAACTTTCATTTCTTCCCCAGAGGAAGCATTTTCGGCAAGAGAAAAGGTGAGGCAGGCGATGCTGGGTTTGAGGACTCAAAATACCTCCCTTCTAAAGGGGGTCTTTGGCCCAACGCTTGTCATTTAGGAAACACTCCAGCCCCCCTACCTCCCTAAAGGAGCTGGAGCCATGAGAAAAGGTTGTCAAGAGCCGCGAAATTTCGCCAAACTTTTCGGACGGAGATAAAGGGGGTCGGGGCAGGTGTTGAGGTAAAGATTGGACGCCGTTGCCCAGTTATGGCCTATTTCCTTTGCCAGGCACGCCACCGACGGATTGACAATTTAGGGACTGCTTGGGTCTCAATAAAATCGGATGTTTATACACACTTTTCAGGTCAGAGTAGTGGGAATACAATTCCTATGTGGCAAGCAGGAACATACATTTTAAATTAAGTTTGGAAAAAAATTCAATTTCAAGTCAAAACGTACAGTTTTGCCATTGGAGATCAATATGGCATCCTGTTCACATAAACATGTTAGCGAACGTACAATCCCAGAAATCCTTGGGACCAAAAAGGCACTTTTGAAAATGTCACTGCCAATTCAACCTCCTCCATGCTCCGAATTTTCCGGCCAGTCGCAAAATTACTATCAAAAAGCTCGGAACAACAATTTGTCAACGGAAACTAGGGATCGGAATTAGGTTTCTGCGAATGCGAACCGGGAATTGACTATAAATCGAAAGGACACCAGCAATCCACGGCTGGGAGATTCAATTTCTGCGTTTCTTTTACGTTTGTCTTGGCCCATTTGAAGGCCTCCGTCTGACGGGCTCGGGATGGAGACCGGAACCTGACAGCCAAACGAGCAGTTTCCCCGACAAGGGCGGACATGGAAACCACTCGCTCGAATTCAAGCAGCAGACTTGCGGCCCAGAATCCGTTCCGGTGAACTGTGCACGTCGCCGCTGTCAGATCTGCACTTCCTTTTAGCGCCCAGTAGGCGGCGCCCAAGGAGGGACCCATCAAGGTCAATAGGGAGAAGGTCACCTCTATACTTCAGGGTCAACTCTGTCCCCGAACAACGCCAATGATTACGAAATACATGGGGGCGTTCAAACAGGTCCTTTCAAGCACTGTTGCCACAATCAGCCTTACCAGATTGAGACATCTGTAAAGTGTCGAAGGGAAGCTAATCCAAAGAGGCGCTTTTGCCTCGAGAAGATTAAAGGGAAGGTGTTAGGAGCCTGTCTGTAAGTCCACTACTTTGAATGACTGGAGTCAAGGAGTTTGCTATACCAAAGAGATGCGGTGCAGGTTCTAGCTAAGGGTAAGAGGTGCCTTTGCATTAACTGAAAATACAGACTCTATCTCCCAAGAGCAGATCCACCCCCTGGCTCCCCCCAGTTACCCCACCCCAAAGTCTCTCCCGTGTAATCGCTTGGCTGGAGGAACACGATCTGCAAATGGCTCCTTAATTCTGATTAAAACGCCCCGCCGCGTCACCTCGGGCCAAAGTGCCTCCTATGTTTTGGGACCTTCGCCAAACTCGATTTCAATTCTGTAGGGGATTACGCAGTCTATCTCGAGAGCAGCAACCATTTCTTTCCGCACAGTCTCTTTGTGGTTATAAAATAAGCTTGCCAAGGCCAGGGGTGGTCAAGGTTACTGCGTAACACCCTGTAGCCTACAGGACTTGTGAGTGGTGGGCAGCTACACTGCACGGAGAACCCACATACAGCATGGAGCAGCCCACGGACACTACCCCTATCTTCTGGGCTTATCACCTGCCGAGGGGTTTTGCAGCGGGTGCTCACCTGAGACCGCCACGAGACATTTCCCAGAGCATTTATGTGGCGACCCTATCGGACTAAGGCTGAACTTTACAGGTACGAAAGGGGAGGGCTACAGTGGGGGGCCCAACATGGCCGCCGGCGGCCATGTTGGGCCAGCATGTAGCGCTTCCCTTCGTACCTGTAAAGTTCAGCCTTAGTCCGGTAGGGTCGCCACATAAATGCTCTGGGAAATGTCTAGTGGAGGCAGTGGCGTAGGCAGGAAATTTTTTCGGGGGGGGGCCCATGGCCGATCGGTCCGTTTCATAATATTGTAACCTATTGTAAGACTTTTTTTGATGTATCATAACAGTATTCGAGTCGGAGAGGGGAGGGGGAGGATTTCATAAACCGCGAAAATTTTCCTTACTGTTACATAATGTAATGCATTTATTGATTTTTCTTAACATTTCGGGGGGGGCCCGGCCCCCCCGGGCCCCCCCCCCCTGCCTACGCCACTGAGTGGAGGTCTCAAGTGAGCACCCGGTGCGTAATCCTTCGGCAGGGGGTGGGTGGGGAGTGACCTAACCTGAGTCTTCTACAACCATGGCATGGAGCAACCATAATTTGGGTTTATTCAAAACGGTCAGTTTGCGGCTCCTTCTCCAAAGAAATGGCAATGCCTGCTGTGGACCCCAGATATTGAAGAGCTTGTTGAAGAGTTTCTAAATATGGAAATTCTTATTTAGTATAGGCCTAAGGATACACCTACAAAAAAGCCAACAGTCATGTCTTCAAATGGGGATTCATCTTAGCCTCATACCTCCTTGGTCTGAAGATAGCCTGTACAGTATACCAGCGGTCAATAATTGCCGTATCTCCATTTCAAAAGGCTAAAGAGGACAAAACGTTCCAGACATGGCCATATACATTCAGTATTCAAAGGTTCCTTTCATATAGAGCTTGAATGTACCGGAATGCCTAATCTCGCAGTCATTCTGCGCCATTTGGGTCACTGGTTACGGAACACCAATCACCTTGTCATCATTTTAGCGCATTCTCTGATGAATGATCCACCTTTTTGCAGCGTTTCTTGACCCCTTTATTCATTAGTCAGTAACACTGGACCTTCCCCCGTACCTTGTATGTCCTCATAAATTTTCCAGTCTAATTTGGGCCAGGGAAAAAAAAGGTCCCCGTGATAATAAAGCAGAGAAGTAATATTTTTATAGAGGATGAAACGGATTAGCTCTGAGAATTCCTCTCCGATAACCGAGCTGCCTTCCTCAAGTTTTAATCACCACGTTGGATTTCGCTCTGGATGTAATATCACGGTTGGCAACGCTCATGTAATTAATGCAGCGAGATAGCTTTACTTTGCTACAAAAGTGGAGGCCAAAGCTCTGCCCTCAGTGTTCTTCATCTCAAGCGCACCAAAGGAACATTTCAATGTACGTTTAAGGGCCCCATACATTATTCTCGTTTGTCGACTTTATTATTCATCGTCTCCAGTCCCAGAGGTGCCATTTTTCTGACGCCTGAAAAAAGGGAAGAGCGACTCAGGTGTAAAAGGGATCGTTGTCCCTGCATTATTGGGTAACTAAACCAGTGATACCTAAACGCCTATTAGTATAGAAGACCGCTTACAGCTGCTAAATGGTGATTTGAAGCCGGGTTTATTGCGGTGTTTTGTGAAGGACTGATTCCGTGTTGAAAGGGGATGTAATGGAATCTAAAAAAAGTTTTCTTTGGAAGTTGGTAGTGAAACGCACCGACCGCTTTGTGAACCGTGACACTTGGGTATAGAGAAAAGGGTATCCCATTACCTTTTCCGGCTGGCTGCGTTCCCAAGAGTCGACAGGATTGAATGATATAAAAAGGTCGCTGCCGTAAAGATCTCGGTTGCATGCGAATCCTTCGAGAGTGACACTTGTCGTCCCCAAAGCAGAACACTCAATCTTATACATCAGATTGTGTGCACAATTGCACCGATTGTAGTCGAAAGTGATACAAAAGAATAGGTACTTTGAAAGTATACCTTACAGCTCAATAAATATGGGCAATTTTATTATTTTGTGCCCTACAGAGTTGACTTGCGACTCTATACCAAGTGAACCCTTTTCTTCTACAGTCCCTACAAGAGAGAAGCCACGCGTAAATAGAAAATCCTACTCTGATTGGTACCATGGCCGTTGGCTCTCGGGAAAAAACAAAAAAAGCCATCATCCTGGATGTTTGCCAGTAGCTCCCAATGACAACCAAATTCAATGCAAGCCCCATCCCAGGAAATGGGCAGTGGACTCCACAAATATCTGCCGCTCCTTTCCGCCACAACTTATTGCCCGCAGACTCAACGACCCCCATACATATTATAGCTGGACTCTTGTCCATGTCAAATGCAATGCCAGCCCACTCCGGGGTCATGTGAGGTCTAGTGCCATCCGATGTACGCCGCAAGAGCCCTTAGAGAAATCAGCGTAATGGAAGTGGATCGCAGATGAGGTAATTAATCCAGAAGCGTAAACATCTCCGTGTCTGACTCTGCTCACAAAATATGGTTTGATATTGAAGATTCCGGAAAATGTTCCCAGAATATTGCAATTCTGATCATTTCGAGGTTGAAAGCATCCTTTCTGGAGCATAACTCGCCTTGTTCTACATTTCTATAGCTGCTGGAAACTTCCACGAGGAAAATAAACAGAGCCATAAAGAACCAGGAAAAAAACCTGGCCGATTGTAATTCCCTGCAAAAACTTTGAAAAAAATTACCCTTTTTCCCCTTCCCTGTAGGCCTTTCAGGAAGACGAGTATTCCAAAGTAGGTTAACAACCGGGTTCTCTCATTAGCTGATTAATATTTCTTGCCGTCTATCCTGGCACCAGTGACAGACACAGTACATAAAATATGTCGTAAAGGAAGATAACACCGCAACATCCCCCTTGATAGCGAAATAATCCGAAGTTAGGATGGCTATATTACCACACACTATCTTCTCCTCGAACGAGTCTTCTTTGCATCCAACGAGGCTTTATCCGACACTAAAGCGTCTTATGAAGCGGACCATGCCTTAATTGCACCCCGATTTTGGTAATACAAGGACGCCTTTTTCCGGTTGGCAAGTTTCACCAAACACACTAAGCTGGGAATGCAGAGTGTCTGTGAAGAAATAGCAAGGTTACAGTAGGAATCACTTTTTTTTCTTACTAAACAGTAAGGCGAAGCAAGTGCGTTGCAATAATAACCCCATCAGTCTCGAGAATGTACTATAATTATGCAGGTTCATGAATATGTTAGAGCTGTGAAAACATTGTGTGTTTAACCGTTTTGGTATACATGAAGATGAGAGAAAATTTAAGATTGCAATTAATTACTCAATATTTTGTTAATTGGTGTCAACAATTGATAACATTCGCTAATCCATCGGTGGACAAGCTATCTTCAGTGGTGATTTACTTGCCGGCTGATATAGTTAGCGGTATTTACGTCATCAGATTATCACGCTTGGGAAAGTCATAACAAGCCGAGCTTGCCTACAACTAATTACCCGTCGCGTGCCAACACGAAGAGGTCAAATTCCAAAATTGTCGCGGTCCTGTTTGGGCGATGTGCAGGTGTATACAGTTCCATGCACTTTCATTAACGTCAAATAAAATTTTAAACTGCGGTGAGGCTTATATGCCAATTGTGAGCTGAATAACTCAACGATGGTTTGGGTTAATGAAATATGCATGGAGCTGAATTTCACAAGAGGAAAGACAATTGCTAGCGGCAATGCCTGTAACAAACATACCCATCTACAAACCGCGAAATCTTTCATCAAACTGTCACAAGCTTCTCAGAAACCCTAGTACTTCCACTTATTTCCTAATCTACCTGTCGAATAAAACGGAGAACTTGTCGCACATTTTTGGCTGAAACATACCGTTATCTTTTCATACGAATTCAACTAGGTAAAACGTTTAATAAAACCGGCATTCACGTCTCTGAGAAAATCCTGTGGGATTCCTCAGTGGTCACTACATCCGGATTTGCACTGGAGCGCTCAAGGCTCTTTCATTTAAAAAAACTATGCTGGAGCCAACGGAAGCCATCTTGGACGGGTGATGCCATCCATACAAAATAGCCTCTGTTGCATAATGTGAGCTGGGATAGGTTGCCACAAGCATTTCCATTTCGAGAGGGGGAGTATACAGGAGTAAAACAACCATATAGGTCTTCTACAGTTAGACGCTTGACCGCCTTCGTGTCCCCAGAGTGTCGCAGACAACCTGTGTAAACATGAAACCTTATAGACAGCAGTATCGATTATATGAAACCAGTCGTCAAATTTTCTACATCAGAGCCAGTTTAATTCCTTGCCGATGGAATAATGGGAACTAATCAATCAATGTCAAAAACAAGCTAGCAAAATACGGGCAGGGCATCCAGCGCAAAAGTCACCAACTCACCGCTGCCGAAAAGATGAATTGAGTGTCGCAGGTCCCTTTTTTGTCAAAAAAAAATCGGGGGAGAGGGGGGAGGGTGGGGGGGGGGGG
>KZ539040.1:22481-36026 GCA_000934665.2 Catajapyx aquilonaris
GGGGGGGGAGGCGAAAAATCAACGTGAAAAGGAAACGACTACATGGGACCAAAATTCTCGCTCCAGACTCTTTCCCGGACGGCCCACCATTTACTTTCTTGGTCGGCGAATTGTTGCATTCAAAGGAGTGACGTGAGCAGAAACTCAATCCTTACATTGAGCGAACTGGAAAGCGATCTACAATAGTTCCATAAAAAATTGCTTGGTTCTGCTAAACCTTTCCGCCATGCACCACAGTATAATTTTAATATTCAACAGCTGAGCAGGCACAAAAAAAAGAGAACCCGCGGGGTGTAAAAAGTGCAAAAATGCATTTAAACTTAATGGAAAAAAGCGGCACTCAATCTTTTTGACCTTGCACTTTTTTTTTTTCAAGCGGCAAAAATTACCTTCATAATAAATTCTGAGAGCAACAAAATTTTGTGTGCATCGAGAATTGACTGCTTTAAAAAAACCCTCGGTCGAGCCGATAGGTCCTATCGATCCACAATTCTGTCTTATTGTAGAGTCAACACTGTAAAATCTGCAAGTTAATTTGGATACCTTGGTTAACTCTGTCGTGAGCCTTATTAAATTTGCATGAATTGACTTTGATCTGGTAGTGACATAGACTTTGGCCTACGACTTGCCGATAATTTGATTCTAACCGTTTGCATTTTGTCGGTTATTCTGGAGACCTAGCTATTAACGCAGTGCAACCTGCCCGTAACACGTGGCCCAACTTACAGGAATTTTTGCCCACACAAAAAGTCGCCATCTGACGCACACTCTACAAAAAGCCAAATTCCCAACCTCCACGTCTGAGGTCGGATGCAAAAGGTCAAAAGGTGCAGGCCTGTGCTAGTAAGGAAGTGAGGATATTCGCTGATAAACGTAACCGTAATGGATGCTGTAGGTCGAAGGTAGAAAAGGCAAAAAAAAAAGAGCAATGTGTCTGGTGTGACGGATGGTTGGTTGAACGGAGAAGACGGGGAGTGCAAAAGGAGAAAAGAGTGGGGAGTGGGTGGAAAGAATTGTAGATCTGGGGAGGGACGGCACGAGACCAGAATTAGGAAGAGGCGGACATTAAGGCGTGAAATGGAAAAGGAAGAGCTGGCACGAGATAAGACGGATGGGAAGTGGTGGAGCGGAAAAAAGGCTCCGAGATGAGACCTGCTGGCTTGGGCCCACCCCAATTTCGGATTAGAGGTTACTTTCTAATTCACCTTTCTTCCCTTTCGATTCTGCTCTGGTTTTACAAATTTCTATGAAAAAAAACCCCCCAGAAAATCCTAGCGCCTTACATATACGACAGGTTGTTAAGTGAGTCCTTCATCTCTTAAAAATTAAACAAAAAATTGTTTGGGCTAAATTCAAGATGCATATGCAAATTCGCACTTTCAGGAATTTGATTATAATTTTCCATAGCTCCTCCTTTATGCAGTCCAGTGTCGCAAGTCGGCCTTATAAAGCTGGTATTATAGTGTAGGTCCATGGCGTTGTTCTTGTCGGGAGGCGAAAGCCTAGGCCCTAGTCCAATTTTGTATATGTTGCGGAGGCACGCATTCAATTCCGACCTCCTTGCATCTGGGGAAGGACTTTCAGACATGATGCCTGGCTTCCAAAGTGCTGAATGGCTCCCCAGGTTGTCGCTAAGCTTGCCCAAGAAACACGGCGACGCGACACTCGCTGCCAAAACTTTAGCCGCTGGGCGCCCTCTTCATTTTTGGAGGTCGCTATGTTCTGCATTGCATTATTCTCTAACACAGTAGGTGTGCAGGAATGCAGGATTTACTCTGTTGAGATGCATGTTCATTTCAACAATGTTTTGTGCTGCTGCATACAGTACTCCGAATTTTTAAAGGTTCCAATTGACGATGTTAACAATGTTATTTGTGTGATTCATTAAACAATCGGAGCATTGTCAGTGAAAATGCTTCTTACAAGTTAGGCATTTCCGGATGAATAAATGTTTACTTGACCCCCAGTGTTTGTATGCTACAGAAAGAATGGGTTTGTTATTCTTGTTCACACTATAATTAAGGCGCTACGCTGATCTGGGAGAAAGAAAAATATGCTCATATTTTCCAATCTTGGATCCCGGCTTGGAGACAGAATATTCAGAAGATAAAAAGGAACATTACCCCACCATATTCCCAACTCGGAAGATGGATTGAAGTGTTCCAAATTGTTTCAACAACACTATGTAATTAATATCAAGCGTATATAGCCGTTGGGTGGAACATTAGTGTAGCAGTTAAGATTCCATCTGCGAGGACCTGAGTTCGCTCTAGTCTCGTACGATTAATTTTCTCATGTGGGCTAGAGTTTCAATAGGTTCTCCCTGTGTTTGCCTGAGTTTCCTCTGGGTATTCCCGGTTTTCATCTACTCTCAAGACCCAAGATACACAGTGAGGTAAACAGTCAGGTATACTCGTATACATCCAGTATTTAAAATAGGTTCTCCTAAGGGCCGGTTGCTCCAACTCGAATGCATTTAAATTAAGCATCTTGATAATCATGCATACAATGATACAAAATTGTATGTAAAGTACGGTACTTTTGTATGGAATATGCGGGCATAATTCAACGAGTATTTTGTAAATATTTGAGACAAACTGGTATAAAATTTATTGTACAATACATCTGTTCACACTATTATTTCTACAGTTTGTGACCACAATATGTTATACTGCAAGCGCAGATCGTTCTTCCAAACAGCCAATATTACATCACAAGCCCATTCTGTGCCACAAAACCGAACAGTTCCATGTAATTGAGACACGTTCTGTACTACCTCGGTGACCAATTCAATGGCCTACATTCTGCTTCCCGTCTGCACTTAACTTGTCCGAACATGTAACGAATTCCCGCTCCTAAAGAGATTAGCTCAATCCGCCAACCACTCGTGCTTTTTTCTCTCTCTCCTACTTTTATCTCTTTTCCTTCTGCCCTAAGGCAAAATCCACTTTCATTCCACTCGCACTAATGCTCGTTAACCTTATTGGGAGAAAGTGTCGAGTCCAAGAAGTTGCAGATTAGAGGGAGTTCATTCCGCAGAAGGAATATACCCTTAGTTTTTATTTTTTAAGTTTCAAAATTTAAACTAGATTAAATCATTTATTTGAAATCGTTACAATTTTGACAGAAGGTAACGTCATGTCAACATTCATTATGGCATAAAATGTGCTCGTCAATTTGCTACATAATGCCCCATTTTAACTTCCACCGAGCCGTCATATACACTGGGTGTTAACACACCATGAAATAATTATTACTTTTATGAATTGTTCAGAGGCGCTTTCGTAGTATTTAACACCTGCACATATACGTAACTAACGGCCAGCTGAGAGTAGGCAGACAGACTATAATGAAACAAAAAATATAAGTGCAACAATATTGTGAATAATGGGGAAAATGCAGTATTTGTTTTTCTTTGATGTAGCCTATCGAATTTTTAAACTGCCAATAGTAGGCCTACAAATACAGTACGTGGCTAATTGTTATACTGTGTACTGTACTCTACACCACCACCTGCCTACTATTATACTATACCGTATTATCCGAAAAAATTAATAATGCGTAATCAACCCCGTATGTAACCTAACATGAAGCAATGTTTACTTTACAGTACATTCCCAACTTAACTCTCTGAAATATAATGCACGACTTTAATACGCAAGTTAGTAGTAATCCATTAGTTTCGCAGAACTCTATTGACTGACTATAGTCAAGTATTTGAAAATGCTCGACGAACGCCTGTGAAGTAGACCACTCGATGTGCAGAAGAGGCTTATTGGTTATGGAGCTTCCAGGAGGAAAAATTAAAAAAAATTAAACTGAAGCAGCCGGATCCAAAACCCCACATGTCCATAGCATTTATTGATGACATGTGGAGTTTTTTATCCGGATGCTTCAACTAGTATTGCCAAGCACTATACGCTACAGTGCAACTCTACAGTCCAGCTTTTCCCTGCAAGGAAATACGTTCTACTTTTCTCTCAGACAAGAATTCCCTTTGAAACACGTCCACTCAAAATGAAGAAAGAAGAAAAATCCCCCTAGACAACCGGCCTGTTTTCCAAGTCCCAGCAACGACCATTGTTTATTGCGAAACATTGACATGTCGGGCCATTATCAGTTGGTGGGACATTACTTATACAATTTGTTTCCTGTATCGGGAGCCCGTAGTCAATAAGGCCAACCGACGACTCTTCCTTCCACACTGCTTTCTTCTCACTTGAGTGGTCTGGCACAATAAATCGAGGCATCGATCGGTAATTTTTCTCCGCACTAAAATAGCCTTCCCGTGCTTCTCTCCTCCTCTCCAATAGTCCGGACTCGCTAAATCTCTCGACATCCCAGTGACTGTGGGCAGCAAGAAAATAAATTATGAGAAAAATCCTGATGATTGAATTCCGACAATGGGGAACAATAAAAACTCACTGGATGGCGTCAAATCTCATCCGCAGGAGGAGTCGCAAAACTGCCTGAATGGAAAATGGTAGAAGCGAAAAAAAAAACTTCAGTCAATCAGGGCGTCAAGAGAGTCAACCCGAAAGTCATTTCAGAATTCCATACACTGGCCTGTAGGGATGGAGAGACGTTTCCAATTTACTTCGGCTTCATTCCATCACGCCATTTTTAATGGGCAAGTCCGCTGCAGAAAACTTCAGTTGAACCTTGTCCCCCTCCGGTAACAACTTCAGAATCGAGCAGTTCGTTGACCACTACCAATTTTTTTGTGTGGTCCTGCTTCTGTCAGAGTAAACGACCAGATCTGACCAAATGATGACCCGTCCTACTCTGTCAGGACTAGAACGGAGGAACTTGGAAGGTGGGGAGACTATCTGGGAGGTAATTACTAAAGGCAAGGCTGGCTGAGGATGAATGGTTCAGTCGCCCAGGATTTGACAGACAGGAAATAGATGGCGTTGTACACAGAAGCGGGTGACAATAGGCTTCGAAGACAATGCATCCCGGACACAATACCTAGAAACTCGTGTGTTAGGAGACTATAACTTTCACTTTTTACCAAGCAGTTTTGGGGAAAAATCAATTGCCGCGACTTCTGTACGTTAACCACACGGCTTTCCCTCCCTCCATTTGTACTAATGAAGGTCTCAGTTTTCCACTTAGAGAAATTAGTCCGGAGCAACAAATTGCCCTCTGTAATTCTACACTGACAGGACAAAAGGCCAGTATAGGGGTTAGGTGGGTGGAGCACAAGACCACTTCGACTCATTTACAGTAGAAGTAGCTATAGTATTTCGTAACTATAGATTGAGGTGCTTGTATTGGGCAGTGTCTAAGCTGCTTGATTGTTAGGCTGGTCTAGCACTATTCGGGAATACTCTACCGTACTGAGCGTGTGTCGAATCATTTGGTGGCCACATTTTACCCACAAACGATCCCTTTAATTCCGATAAAATCAACCTAATCAATTGGGGGCCCAAAAGTGTTGAAGCAGACATTCGATCGACTGCAGCTCCTCGAGCTCGATTATCTGAGGTTCTGCTAATGATGTTCGGTCTCGAAAAGAAAATGGTTAAGGGTTGAAGGGGAAAAGGGTGGGGTGCGGTAGGTACTGGGGGAGTTTGGGGGGGGGGGGGGGGNGGGGGGTAATTTGCCACGTGCCAAGTGAAGCACGACATGTGCTGCGCCGTACGGGAGACAAAAGGGCCTCATTATCATCAATAAGCTCTTTTTGTGGAGGGTTTTCGTGTACACTTGAGTTACGGGATCGTTTTTCATTGTTTGCAGCCTACCTTTCTTCGGCTTTACGGAATTTCCCACCGACAAAACAGGCACGTGAAACTAACGGCCAATTCAAGAACCTTTAGCTCTCAGGAGGACAAGGATCAGTCGGATCACGTTCGTGAGAATTTGTCATATTTCAGCTGCCTCTAGTAATTTACGTCCCACCCAATCAAAGATAATGGGGGCGACAAAAAATTAATGAATCTCGGAAGATCGGCGGAGCAAGACACGTTGCAGAGGAGGTGCGGACTGGATCACCCCAGTTCTCGCTTACGAAATTCATTAAGCAAATTGAACGGGTGGAAAATTTCAAATTATCTCTTTCGTGTGGAAGTTATTGATCATCACACTATGTCAAATGTTATAATTTAACAATTTACATAAAACTTTATAGTAGATGCATGTTATGAGAGCAACTCATTAAGACTTCGGCCACTGTACTGCACTTCCTATAATACTGTAGAGCATTTAGTCATTGTTACGGGGAGGTGTGGTGGCCGAGATGGTAACGTCTCGGCTTGCTGAGTGAAAGGCCCCAGGTTCGATCCCCGCCTGGGGAACTTTCCTTTCACCTGCGTCGGGAGGGTCTCTGACCTGCACCAAGGAGGTGTCCGGCAACCTAGCCTCCTGGGGGACTGCACATGACCCGTATAACAACATTGCACCTGCACCCGTGTCCCCTCCCCGTTAAATCCCTATCCCTACCCAATTTCCTTGATTCCTTGCACCGGAGTGAAGTTAAGAGAAAAAAACTGGAAAATAAAGGTTCATGCAACATATACCCCGTAAGGGGTGAAAGCATTACCCACAATTTAAAAAAAGAGTCATTGTTACTACACAACACAATACTTTTCAAATATCACGCAGCTTTAGATGTCGACACTACTTCCATACGAGTCTAGAACGAATGATATTTTAAACCATCAGTATGTTTTCTATCATAATACAATAGTAATATTGTTGAGGATGTATTATAAAATGACAACTGTTATTCTACAGGGAACACCTCTTGATAAAGGTCCCAAAATTTTCTTCATGAGATCATGACTTTACGAATAATCAGTGGATATTAATCTACTCTTAACAGAACATAATTATGAGAGTTTACATGAAGCACATCAATGCATCCGAGTACGCGAGGATTGGGAGTTCCATGTTGCTGAATCAAGATTTGAACCAGAATAATATTATTATCTAAATTCACTGCATCAATTCCAACCAAAGTTTTCTTGGTAGTGCCTCGATTGTCTGTAGCTATATTTGTTACCCTTCAGAAGGTCTATATGTGATATTCAGATAAAGAGTGGGTCTATTTATCTGGTTACATCAATAATAATGATTCAAAAACTACATGGGCTTGCACAAATGAGAAGCCTGTACAAGGAATCAACTGAATTCCATGCCATGTTCCCATTGTTCAGGCAGCTATTTTCCCCATGCAAAGAATATATCAGGAATATAATTATCCTTCTTTGCCCCAGTCTTCCCAGTCTGGAGGGGAAAGTGGAGGTGCACCGTGGTGTTATTGGGGACAAATTAAATCGGTTGGTTTAGGTAGCCACGGTTACAATTATTTACGTGAGGTGAGTTCATGGAAGTCACCCATCCCACTGATTCTCTCTGACCTCTTGTTTGGGACGGGAGGTGGTGATATTTTAATATGCCCACCTCTTCCAGGTTGCCCAGGTGACCTTTACCTGGGCGTCGTTATACGACTGCTGGAGACTATGCCCACGCTCATGCTGCCTGAACCATTGGAAACAAATCTAAATGTGGTCCTATTTTTATCCTTTGCAGGACTTCTGAAAGGTAAGCTATATGATACCTGGCTTATTATATATTACAGTATAATAATAAGCCAGGAAAAATTGAGGAACTTTTTGAAAACATCCGGCTGGACATTGAGGCCTTGACTCTATAGGTACGCTGCTGGTTCCAACATGTTTGTTTCTCATAAACGTGAGGTATAGGCCCTATATATGTTAAAGTTGCCAGTGAATACTGTACAGGTACTGTATCAGCCATGCTGCTGAAACTTGTGCATGGTATGAGTCTATAATGTGCAAGGTGCGCGTCTAACTGTGTAATACCGCTTTCAGGTAAGTTAGGCGAGATTATACATATATGCTATTAGCATTGACATACAGTAGCATATCATACATGAACATTCACAACACAATTCATCTCTAACTAAATAATTAACACCTGTCAACAGTCCTTCACTGTAGTGCATGCAGCCCGTTGCGAGTTTTGCACAGATGTTTGAAAACTGAGGCGGGCACTGAATGATTGCCCTATCACATGAAACAATGTGCATCGCCAATTAACATATAATCACATCGTTTTCCACCTCACCCTACATATAACTGGACAGTACCCAAACCCACTGTTTTTCAACGGCCCAAAGTTGTCATAACAAGAATTGCGCTTCATTTGATAGGAGCCCTCCCACCCACTGCACCCACCATGCCCCTGCAAACCACACCCTACCCACGCGCTCCAGCCATGCATAATCATAATTCTCTAAACCGTTTCTATGTTGACACTCCTACGCTGCAAAACACTCCAAGTGAGATGTGCTCCACATTCCAGCCAAAAACAACACCAGCCGTCATATGCAAAAAAAAAAGAGAGTTTTAAAAAACCTCCCCTATCTTTATGTGGCAGGTAAAACATTTTCCACTCTTTTTCCAGGAATCGGTCATCAAAATGCAGGCCAGCAGGCTTGAGCCTGAACGACACCCTTCCTCTATGAGGTCCTAATAAGATTTTGGCCTGCACTCCGACGCCTTTCGCCGTTACGCGGGGGCCTCACATGCATGGCGGAACTTGCCTCGTCATCAATTTTCCACTCGTTGATGGAATGATAGGAGATGGTTGGATGGGATCCAGGACCTCTCTGGAATTCCACCTAACTAATGCACTTTTTTTCTCTCTCTTCGTTCCGGGAACGGGGGGGCTGGAGTGTTATTGGGCGTCCTGGGGATTGCTACAGCAGCCTTTTCAAACGCACTCCCTAGCCTGTCTGCTTCCATTTGGCTTTCCCTAAAACAAAAAGATTCGATGTACTCTAATCTTTCTACTAGAACTACTATAACCAGGGGTCGATGTGCTTCAGTGCTCTATTTTAGAAACGGAATAATAGGCTGGGATAACTATTGATGATTTGATCAAACCTGCTGGCTAAACTTACCTGTTAGGGTTAAACGTAATATAGGCCTATCAGCATTCAGTTTTTGACAGTGCACAGAATTTTGAAATATGTCCGTATGTAGCATTATGCTGAGTTTGTAGTTTATGAAACGTAAAATAATACTGCGGCTTCGTTATCAAAATAACCTCCTTAACGTTTATTTATAGAAAAATGGTGTGTTTGCAAGAATAAAAACACTGTAATCAAATCATTTATAAGCAGAATTTGCAATATGCACAGGTGAGCATATATACCTATGGACCTACTTAAACGTCAGTCAATTTAATCATGTGAAACAGCAGATGGGAGCGAGAAGGTGCAGATTTCATGTTGCGTTTAAACACGGACATGTTTCTCACAAGTCAATATTGCTGCCGAGGGATCTGCTGGTTTAATTGCATCTATACGGTATATGACTGAAATGATCATAGAGAACATGAAATGAGATAGTTTATACCGACATATCAAGTAATTTAGTGCCAGTAATAAATCCGGAGGCTTAAAGTCCTGTCCTGGACTCGTAATTTAACTCGGCGCCTAATTTCTCCCATCAGTGATAATTAGTACTGATATTACCATGTCCTAAATGTAATGCTTACCAACTACACACAGGAAACAGCTGCTTCATTATGCGTGACTGAGTTTTCACGTGGGATAATGAGAAGCAAAGCATTTTCCAATAAAGGGCTAATACACATACGGCATTGTATGAAATTGAGTTTGCAGAAAATAAAAATGAGACTAGCGGGTGTGCCTTCTCCAAACTGTTTATACAGCCAGAATAGATATCATAATTTACAAGATACCAAAAGACCCACCCAGTCCCATTTGTCAATGATAGGGGGCACTGCGCTCATATATGCACGGGCTCGGACATCAGAGGTGAGCACCCCATTTCAGTATATCATTAAAGGCAGCATGGATGACCCATTTATCTTCACAAGGTTGCCACTTCCGTAATAAAAATTAAACACCAGGATGTTGCGGGGCCCTTGAATATTAAAATGCAAATGTTACATGTTTTGCTGCTAGTTTTCTGACATTGTTGCTGACACATTCTGGCTATACGGCTATCAAAAAAAGGAATGTACGGGATGAGAAATTCTGTGTATACTGCTGAGCCCAACGTTATGCTGTGACTTTTCCCTTGAGAGAAAATCCTCTCGCATTAGTCTTACCTATTAATGAATTCATCCTGATAATAATACTGACGTCATAGAAAAGTATTGCGACGCCAGTATTATTCTAAGGCTGAAGACATTGATGCAACTGTTTCTGACTGTAACATGAAACCTGCTAAAGTATAAGCGTAACTGCAAACTGCGTATAAAATCCGCCAACTAACTTTGGCTCTCAGTAAGTGCGCGTTGCTGGATTAGCTCAATGGGAAAAGACAGGAATGATGCGACAAGTTGCAAGATAAACCTCTTGCACTTACCCAAGACAACACTAATTACTTCAGCTTGAGTTTATCTTGTCGGCAGAGCAAATTGGCTCAACATCTCCCTAACTACAACATTGGAATCAAACTGACCCTTTCCCCCCCTCTAAAACGGCAACGCAGCTTCTGATCTATACACCACACGACAACCCTGCGTGAAAGCAATATCAAGAAGGCCGCTTAACATTTAGGTCACCGTCGACCGTGTTCGCTACACTAGGTGACAACAAATTGACATTTGAACACATCTGCACTCTACCCTACCCTGAATAAGCGCCATGGCAGGCGAAGCATTTCCTGTCCCGCCGCACCATTAATTTGTGACGTCACTTGAAACGCACCAGCACCTCCAACCTACTCTGTGACGGCATTGATCACAAGTCTCACCCAACACCCTGTGTGCCAGCTACCCTCAATCAGTGGGTCCGCCGCCGGTGCCCCAGCTCTGTTGCTTTATTACCACACTACATTTACTTTAATTGCGGCGCCGGGCTCCAGTTCAGAGCGATTTATGGCTAAAAATACGGCAACGGGGGAACATTTAATAATCCCTCCAAAAACCTGCTGAGATATACTGGTTCAAACTCGGACCCTGTGCTTTTTTTTTTTTTTTTTTTTGGTACCGCCTCCATTGATAACCCCTAAAAGTCAGGGACATGAGAAATTGGGTATGATGACAAGGGGCGTTTTAGTCTTGTTCAGATTTTGCTTTTGTTTTTTAGAGAACGTGAGCCCCGTGGCGCAGTTGGCATAGGTTACCGCTACAAATTGCCAATACGCCGCCACAAGCGCAACCCGTAATTAGCGCGATTTGTCAGCCTTCCTGATGGGAAATTGGATTCCCCAACAGCAATGCTTTCTACATCATGGTAGCTGCTTCCATTCACGTATAATAGGTAAAGAAGTACAAGGATGTTTTTTTGCTTGTTTTTCAAAGGTAACATCAGTTGTTGGGCGTTTTGCCCTGTGTTTTCAGGCAAACAATTCGGCTGTAAAACAGTTCAGTAATTAGCAGTGCTTCGGAAAAACACGTAGAGGGGTGATAAATAAATAAATACTGCCATGGAACCAGACGGTGTGCAAAAAGTCTTTTGTGTAACGCGTATTAAAAATGGAATTTTTGTTGACAATTTGAATGTCAAAGATAGCAATAAAGTGCGACGGTGACAGACAATCCTGGCTCTTTGATCACTTTTTCATGGCACTCGTTTAATTATTGCAGTCTATGGCAGAGTCGTACATATCATTTTCCCTTTGAGAATATTATACTCCACGTTCCTGTCGCTTTATGCCGACCAGTCAAATACAAAGCAGAGTAACTTTGAGACGTTAAGCTTGAAGGTAACGGCGTACAGTACCGCCATTTTTAGTACAGCTAATAAACGGGTCTGGGTATGGAGCATATAGCTGCCGACGGAACCGCTTTTCATGGACATGCTGCCCAGAGATGAGCCCTTTCAGCCTTATTGACACTGTCCAGAGAGTATATAGGTCGACAATTCACATTAGACTTTTCTACCCCCTTTGCTTTCTCCATCATTCTGCAGCGAAGTTCCCTGAGCATAGTACAAAATTAATTAATGGTGGCGCAGGATATGAAATGTCTGTACAAAACAAGCAGTTTTGTTTGAAGAGCCGACCACCCCCAATCCCCTCCCATGTCCTATGGGCTGTGTAGCCGAGTACAGTAGAGTGGAAACAAAAGGGACCAATCTGCCGGGTTGGTTGGCTGTTCAAAAGGGACCGGACCTTCCACACAGGCATATCTGTGACCCTCTGTGTGACCTTACCCGCCAACACAGTGAAGGCATGCTATAAGCTGCTCGGCTCTTCCCCCCAGAGTGATTGTCGAGGCTTGCAAAATCTTGTCCGAGTCTCCAGTCCCAAAGTCATTAACTCCAGGAATTGTCCTCGTAATCTCCAAACCTTGTACTACTAATTAGCAAAATTATTTTAGTAAATTAATAGCTAGTTCATTACTGGCTAAGGCGGCCTTGCTGCTTGGTCGGCGGTAAGGAGGAAAGCGGTGCACATGTTGGTGAACTGGCTATCTATGGAATACCGCAAAAGCATTAATTTGGTGTTCATAACCGCGGATTTTCGGAACCGCCGCAGAAGAATGGAAGTGGAGTACAGAATAATACGATTCTGCATACATGTACCGTTCCCAACAGTCACTTTAGTCGATGCAGTAAATCGCTTCTATTTAGACTCAATATATATTTTCCGGCGACATCAGCTTCACAATCCAAACTGAATGTGTACTCAGCAAGTTCATCCTGCTCAGGGCTGCAACTGGCATGTATACTTTATCGGAAATACCGAGTGGGAATAAAATCGATTTCGAATTGAATCGACAAATAGTCGCTGCCTTACAAAGCAATTGCCGCTTATTTCATGGGCTACGGGGTGCATCCAGGTCGTCCCAATGGTACTCTATAGGGACGCGTTTGGAAGCACACGGTCCCACAAGTTTCCGATGTAGATCGGGTGTTGCTAGGCAGGACCCAGTCGCGGACACTTCGTGAGCTTACATTCATGCTAAAGGCCACGTTGTATTGAATTTTGAATATTGAAAAATAATCTAGAAAGATTTATCGCCATGGCTCCTCCATGGTACAGAACGCAAGTTATTTTGCACGTCTTCAGTTTTTCATGTGACATGTAGAGAGTGTGTTTCAGGCTTTTCAGCTGAATTATTGTCCGTAGTATAGTTTGAGATATTTGGGTACTATGAGGCTCATTGTTAAGCAGAGCAGTTACTCTTTAGGTTTAGGGTTAATATCATCTGCTTTTAGGTAGATTGAGGCATTCCTTTTAACCGAGCGCTGCAGGAGGGCCTAGCCTGCAAAAATTAATAAATTTAAAAAAAGCACAACTTCTGATATCGAATACCTGTGGTTTCATATGTGTCACTACTAATAGCTTAATCTCGAAAATAATTCAAATACAGTTACACTGATATGAAGAGATGCATTAGTACAGTACAACCCAAAGTATATAGAAGCCTACAGGTAGCGCCATAACGGATCGGGCCAATTATAGCGCAGCGGTAGTGACGTCACCGGGATGACTAAATTTCCCGCCAATTATGAAAGACAGGCTCTGGGCATGGGGAAACGGGCTTGTGCCCGCTTGTGCCTGCGATTAGAGACTGAAACTCAGGTGATGT
>JYFJ02004005.1:0-35680 GCA_000934665.2 Catajapyx aquilonaris
TCGCCATGCTGTGACAATTTCAGGTCCGCACCTCCAGCGAGACGGCTACGCCGGCGGTGCGAACACAACGCAGCACCCGTCCCTCGGCCCAACTTGCTCTCCGCGAGTGGGAAAAATCGTCGTGATCGTGCGCCCTTAAAGCTTAAACAGATGGCACAGAACCAGGGATGGAAAAAGAACCGCTTCCTTCCAAGAAGCGCTTCTTTTTTCCATGTGCAGGGATGGAAAAAGAACCGCTTCCTCCCAAAGAAGCGGTTCTTTTTCCATCCCTGCGCGGAACACAGTCAAGTGAGTCAACAACACAGTCTGACTCTTCTGTAAGAATTTAATTAGCTGTTTGAATATGTTTATCTAGATATTTCTCCTTCCTGTTTCCATACGTACAAAATAACCTGCGGCATTGCGAGGCAATGTGAGAAATTTCTTTATTAAATAAATTTGAATTCTTTCTATTTCATGTGTTCGGTCCAGTGCCCAAACCGCGGCACTGTATGTTACAACTGGTATTATTTTAGTATCTAACAATTTGAACGCCGTTTTTATATCCCTCGCCTTCAAGTTTACTAGTGTGGGTCACATACCGGATATCGCCGATATCCCTTTTGTCACTGGCCGTACTTGTTTATGCAGCAATTGGAACTCCCAAGTATTTATACATGATGTTTTAATATAAAATAGATAAAATAAAAGTATAAAACGTCACGGAACTATACTTTCAGTACTTTCATTACTTTGTGTCTTTGTTTAAACAACTTTCGTAAAAACTGCTTTTTAAAGCAGCTTTTTTACAAAGCAGTTACTCCTGAAGCTGCTTTGTAAAAAAAGCAGCTTTTGCCCAACACTACTACCATGTCATTGATGTCAATATGATGCAGCAAGAGAGTGGTCATAACTACTGTATAAGTTTATATTCCAATTTTCAGTTTTATTAAAAAATAGAGGGTGTGAATCTTAGTTTTTTTTTTTGTGATCTCACATGGAATTACCCACCAGGAGCTGGGTAGGAGACCAAGTGAATAATTCATGAAGGTGTAAAATTGCTGGGAACGGGTCAATTCTGTCATGTATTCCCTATTAATATTGTTTCCCAAATCTTGGTCTCTCGTTTGGGTATAGTAGGCTCGGAAATTCATCGCAATTTGTTGCGTGATTGAATGCTTCTACTCATTGTAGGTCTATTAATAACAGCCCGTATTTTTGTCTAGTTTTTTAAAACACCCTTGCAATCCACGCTTTTCATTCTGCCCAGTGACTAATCAAACATGTCTCCGGAGGTCCGATCCTTCAGAAATGTACTTCCCCTGATCAATGACACTGAATGGCAGCTTCAGAGCATACCTCAGCAATCGGCATACATCACATAATCGATGACTGAGCTCGCAAGACCGCGCAAGACCTGCCTCTCGTATGGACAACAATAATCGAGATAGGTCATTTTGTGTGATTATCATAATATCTGGTGACGGCATAAAACGCAATTATCTGAATAGGACTGTGTACATGAGAAGGAACCCGCCTGATTAATAATTCTACATCTGTGCAAAAATGAAATTCTTCTTCAATTCGCTCACAGACACCATCTCTAAAAGAAATTGTGCTTGGAATAAACCAAAAATACAATGAATCAATATGAAAGTAAGCCTTCTGTCGCATTGATTCGATACCCCCACTCTTTCTTTCGATGGTGAACGAACCTTTATGTAACGGACTTACAACTGGCCAGAAAACCGACATAAATTAATCAACTGTTTGCACTGAAATGACCGAAATGATTGGTGCTGTACTTGGTAGAAAATAATTATCTTTGAGTAACTAACAAGGGGGTAATCCCTCGATTGAAAAGTGTACACTGGAGTACCAAATTCAAGGAGTACCAAGGAGTAATAAAGAGTGAGGTACCTGAGGAGTACCAGGGAGTACCAATCGCAGGTGTACACCGGAGTACCGAAGTGATTACCCCCTTGGTAACTAAAGCTGGGAAATAATTAGCCTACAAATTTTTCACATTTACAGTCTAATATAGTACTGACGAGGTCACAATGGGTAACATTATATGAAATGAAACGACTTGTATAGAGTAATTAAGGTCTTGTGTCAGAACTATTCTACAGCTGCAGATATAATTCAAGTTAATTATAGACGTTCCTCACTATACAAGCAAGTGTTTTCTTTAATCAATTTTCGGTCAAGTGATGCCGTCGATTAAACACTAACAATGATGCCTTATTGTATTGCATGCTGTGCTCGTATAGAAAATTAACACCGTACATAATTGCATTCATTTCCATGATTCTCTCTCCGATGCTGTAGAAAACCAATATTCTATTAACGCCACAGACTCACAAGCTATATATATCGTTCTCCGCGATGGATTTCCCATTAGGCACAGTAAATCCGCGCCCTCTCTTGGAGTGGCAATTACTGCATGAGGTCCCGGCTGGTTCGCCAGCGACGGTACTCTCTTCCTCGAGCGGTCCTCGGACCTGACTCGCATTTCTTGGTCGGACGGGGTGCTTGGGAGAATATCCCACCCTCGTCCCTGGGTTGGACCCGGCATTGCAGTACAGCCGGGGCCAGCCCTCCTCTCCCCCACCCTTCTAACCCACCCCTACCTTGCAATCCTACACCTTCCTCTCCTACCCCCGGCTGCCAAGGCTCGACTCAGACAGAGCCATACAAGCTGGGTAACCCTTCCTACCAACCAACCAACCAACCAATTAGGCACAGTAGGCACACTGGCCTTGAAAGCATCTGAATCGCCCTTCATTATAGTACCATTCTGTTGTCATTCAAGGAACGGATATAGTCAAATCAAAAAAGAAATGTACCTCTGGGAACCTTACTTATGCAGGGAGGTACTGGTAACGACATAACGAGGTAACGAGGTATAATGAATCAATCGCCTGCTTTATACAAAGGCCTGATGTCAGTTTTTCAATAACCCGAGCGAAGAAAGTGCCCCGGCTCCCGGCGGATGTAATCAACATAACGTTGGGTAAGATCAATATTGTAAGTCCAAAAAATTCCATTTCAGGGTAAGTCCACCACCATATTCTATACCTTCCACCATGCACCTGTGACATCACTAGAACGAAATTATTGTATGTTCAGCTGCACACAGCAGAAAACTTTCAATATTTTTTCCTGGGAAACTACTAATTTGAGACTTACAATATAGTATTGATCTCACCCGCGTGAAATATAAACCTTGGGACACGATCAGGGTGACTGTCCTCTATTGATGACAGGGGGGGGGGGGGGNTATTTTTATTCTTAAACAAGCTTGAAGGCTGGACACATTTATGATGCTAATAATTTTTGTATGAAAGAGTGATGTGACGGGGTCAGAGGTCATCAGGATGGTGATGACCCGACTTCCGCTCACTAGCAAAGATCGTGATGAGGTAGGTATAAGGTTGGCGGTTAGACCAACTCTAGTGATTCAATCATACCAAATTAGACGCCCAAAAGCACTGTCCAGAAACATTCATGTCATTTATTTAAATAAGTTAGTAAGCAATCCTATATACATAAGTCACAAAAAATCCAACAACTAATCCATTTTTCCCTTGTCCCATAAGGGACGTAGTCCTCTAGTTATTCACTGATGGGCACCTGGACCACACCGCCCCCTTTTAGGCACAGCCAACTCACTGTCATGCCGGGGTTCCTGGACGGGTATTTAGGCTGGTTGAAGTCCTCCGGCTGGTTTGACTCAACTTCACAGCTTTCCGACTTCACCCACTACTGCCTCTCTCCAACTCTTCTTTCTCTCCTTCTTGAACCGTCGCTTATACAGGGTGTCTAAACCTTTTTGTCCGAACAATTATCGGAAATATTGCCATAAGCTGCTTATTTTTAGCAGTGACTTGCAACCAGTGATGCTTCCCTGGCTTTATCAGTTGAGGGATGTGCCAGGAATGTTGGGGCATATTCTGGCTACATATCTACAGGGTGATTCTCTCGAATGGAAACCCAAACATTCCTCAATAACTTTTTAACCATGGTATGGTTCCTGATGAAAATGGACATGTACTCACCTTGTATCATGCCAAACAAGGTCTGACTAAAGAATTTACCAAAAGTGGTCCCCTCCGGCATCCAAGAATTTTTTAATCCGAGTCTGCATATTGCCGAAGACTCCTGCCTATTCCCGGCGGGGACTGCACTCATCCCCGCCGCACAGTGGTAAATATCAGAAAAAACACGAAAGAAAATGATAGCTCCTAAACTAAACCGTTTAAGTACGTAAAATACATGTCTCCCCATGTTTTCAGGGTCGCCGATTTCGATTTTTTTGTTATTTTGAACATAGACCTACAGGGTGTACCAAAAAACACGAGAGAATTTAAGAATCATTTTGTAGAATATACGGAAACAATAGGTTAGTGATGTTACCCTAGGTTTTGCGGTCACTGCTTCATATTTTGAGGCTCTTATCAAACCAAGACCTACAGAGTGTACCAAAAACAGGATAGAATTTAATAATCTGCAGAATAAGTGGTACAAGTATAGGTGAAACTAATACTTCCCCTGTTTTTACGGTCGCTGATTTCGATATTTAGGTAATTTTGAAGCTATACCTACAGGGTGTACTAAAATCTCACTTTGGATTCGACGAACGTGTATAATAAGCATTACAAGTAGGTGAAAATAACATTACCCGATGTTTTCGCGGTCCTCATTTTTGATTTTTTTACGTTATTTACTTATTTTGAACCAGGACGTACATGGTGTACCATAAAAAGACCACCGAATTTAAGAACTTGTGGAATCAACATTATAAGTACGGATATGTGAAAATAATAATTATGTTATACCGTATGTTGGTGGACAGTGATTTTGATATTTAGGATATACTGAACCCAGACCAATAGCTTGTACCAAAAACACCGTCAAATTTGGGACATATAATTTATGTCCCAAGGTAGCATTTTGTGAAGTGGGGTCGTGCCGTAATACCAATACTGCAGTAATTCAGTGCAAAAAGAATATGAAGTGGCCCCTGAAAGTGAATATCGTAGAATATTTCCTTAAGTTGCGGATAGTTGCAGCTGATACTTACTGGATAGTTTCCCTATTATCCTCAGGTCAACTTAAATCCAATTTCATCACTGACTCGTACTGACTCCGTTTTGTATGCCTAATTGAACTTCAACATTTGTGAAAATTTGTGGAATGTTACAAATTGAAATTTCTCTGATTTCCAAGAAACAAGGACCCATTATTGATATTCTGTTAACAGTCCCAAATCCATGCTCTACGAGACCAAGTACTTATTTTCCTAAATATTTAGTTTTTAACATTTTGCCATCATGTCAAAAGCAGGCGCGTTCCGTTCCGATGAATCAGAAGAATGCTGAATGTTTGAACAGAGTATTTTGTATATTATTTTCTGCGGTTTTCTGTTACATTTGGAGTGTTTAAGTTGTTTATGATACATTATGTTGGCCTATATATAGGTTGGAAGTTTCCTCAAAATCTAAATCAGCGACCGTAAAAACTGGGGAAATATTACTTTCACCTACTTGTATCACTTATTCTATAGGCTCTCTCAAATTTGACGGTGATTTTAATACAGGCTGTTGGTCTGGGTTCAGTATAGCTAAAAATCAAAATCATTGTCCACCAACATACGGTAAAATATTATTTTCACATATCCGTAGGCCTACTTACAATGTAGATTCCACGAGTTCTTAAATTCGACGGTCTTTTTATGGTACACCCTGTATGTCATTGATCATAATTACCTAAAAAATCAAAATTAGGACCGCGAAAACATCGGGAAACGTAATTTTCACCTACTTGTAATGCTTATATTATACAAGTTCATAGATTCCACAGTGAGTTTTTTGTACACCCTGTAGGTATAGGTTCAAAATAACCTAGAAATCGAAATCAGCAGCCACGAAAGCATGGGGAGATGTGTTTCTTATGTAAACGGTTTAGTTGAGGAGCTATCATTTTCTTTCGTGTTTTTTCTGATATTGACCACTGCGCCGGCCAGCCAACTTGGTGGGCGGGAATCTCAAGCAACAGACCCGTTTCCTTGGGCCGAATTCAGAGAGGTTGCTTAACGTAAACGCGCCCGATTAAATCCTTTAGTCCTCGATTAGCAAATTTAAAAGTGCTAGCAAGTGCGATTAGGGGGCATTAACCGCTAATCGCCGTCTTTGTATTAGAAGGTTGGTTAAATTTGCTAATCGAGGATGACTAAAGGATTTAATCGGGCGCGTTTACGTTAAACAACCTCTCTGAATTCGGCCCCTTGAGATACCCGCCCGCCTGGCAGGCTGGCCTGCGCGGCGGGGATGAGAGCAATCCCCGCCGCCAATGTGCAGGAGTCTTCGGCACTATGCAGATCTCGGATTAAAAAATTCTTGGATGCCGGAAGGGACCGCTTTTGGTAAATTCATAAGTCAGACCTTGTTTGGCATGATACAAGGTAAGTACATGTCAATTTTCATCGGGAACCATACCATAGTTAAAAAGTTATTGAGGAATGTTTGGGTTTCCATTCGAGAAAATCACCCAGAAGAAGATACATAGGCTTTTCCGATAACTGTTCGGAAACAAGTTGAGACACCCTGTATAGTGAACTATCGGTCGTCGGTCAGCTCAGTTCCCTGTCGCATT
The DNA here is from genome assembly GCA_000934665.2 of Catajapyx aquilonaris. Taxonomy (NCBI): domain Eukaryota; kingdom Metazoa; phylum Arthropoda; class Diplura; order Dicellurata; family Japygidae; genus Catajapyx; species Catajapyx aquilonaris. The sequence continues at coordinate 6,637 of JYFJ02004005.1, forward strand.
CCAGTGCTCCATTGTGTAGCCAGATAGGACACTTTGCTTGCATTAACGCCTCCTCACCAACAATGGTATAGGTGGTTTTAATTAATTCAATGTCCTTACAGGCTGGTTCCATTTCAATTCAGACAGAGGGTGCCCAGTCATGGTCTTCGATTTTTTTAAAAAATATATACAATCATGTGAAACCCACATCCAATTGAACTTTTATGGAGCAATCAGGTTTACGAGATTAAATTAAGTTATCGAGATATTAATATTTCTTTTAAGGGGTACCAAAATAACATTCACGGGAAGGTGCACTTTTCCATTGCTTTCAATGAGTAGCCCTGGAGTAGCCTATATTTCGGGAACTGTTCTGAAAACCAGCATGAAATTTTAAACTCATGCTTTTAAAATAACACGCTGTTATATAATGCATAAATTTACCTTATTTAATGGTATAGTCACCTGCAAAAAAATCTCCAACATTGCATATTTTGGTCAAAATGCGCATATTTCGCAATTTATTACGGCGCGGCGTTATGGTAAACGTGACGATTGTGCCGATTATATTTTGTGATATACTCGGTGACCCCCTACAGGTTATGAAATAAAACCTTCGTTAGCTCCGCGTGTAGTTGAGATATGCGATGTGAAAATATGGCAACAAGCGAAAACATGCATATTTCAAAAATTATTTTCTCTTAAACTCAATGTTTTATTTTTTATTTATATTTTTCATTTTACACGGACAGACAGGTTATAAAGTGAGATAGTGTCAAACCCCGGTGCATATTTTGTAAGTGAGATACAATTTTTTTCAGATGACAACTTGCGCCATTGTGCTACAATATAGCACACTTCAAATAAATATTTTCTCGAAGAAGCCATTTTAAATATTCAATCGTTATTTTTTGTATAACAAAGTAGCATGAGTTCTATTATAAAATTATATAAAAATTCGGTATGCACAATGCCGTAATTTACTGGTACAGTCATCTTCAAAAAATTCGCCGAAAGTGCTTGTTTTGCTGGAAATTCACTAAGTACGCAATTTATTATGCAGGTTATTATTAAGGTTATACAAATGAAACCAATTATGCACAACGTTGTTAAAGGGCATGTTGTAAGGATAAATAATATAATTAATATCTGCATTCAAAGAAGAGATACACCTGGTCAAAGTAGGGTCATATGAGAAAACATGCCTGAAAGATATATTTATTTATTTATTTTAATTAATTGGTGTAGATAATGACGCTCTCTGTCGAAAGATATATTACAAACCCGGGGCATATGCGTAGTAATTGAATTATATATTTTTGAATGTTCCTCTGGGTTAAACCCCCTTTTTGACAAAGGTGTAAATATTGTGAGGTCCATTGTCGGACCCGTACCGTACCATACTTGCGGTACAGTACACCTGGCAAGCTCATGGGTCCAAATACTGGGTTCAGTAAATGATACTCGGACTGGTGATAACAACAGCACGTCTATTGCTCTGAGGTTACAGCCAAGCAAGCAGGAGAGGGAGGAGCTCAGCACTTCAGCAGCATCGCTCCTTATTATATATATACAGTATTTCAGCCACCAGATGGCGCACAAGAACAGGGACAATTTCCAAAAGAGGATAAATGCCGATCTCGCTGTCGGGGGGCGGGGTCGGCAAATTTCGTCAAAGTAAATCACAAGGCGGTGCGAAAAGGGCTGGATTTGGGGACATTCTGGTACACGGAGCCTTGAGTCATCCTAGCACAGTATATGGAGGGTTCACGAGACCTGTTTTCCACCCGCCCAAAAGGGCTAATCTCTGAGCCCACCCCTTCCAAGAAAGCCACGGGGGGGAGTGACGTAGACCGTCGGCTTCACCGACCCGGGACATAGGCAAATGCATGTTATTTGGGTGCATCAGCCCACATTCGATTTTTTATCTGGCGAACAGTGCATCCGACGTTCACAGGTCCCACTACGGAAAAAACTCTCCGTAGTGCGCTCATTGCAACCGTACTCATCGCGGAATTTTCGGGCCGATATTTTGGCCTTAGGACGGCGTCGAAAAACAACTTGAAATTCCTTCCTTGCAAAATGAAACTGGTATTTTTTCTCCCCCGTTCTTACTCTTGGATCTTGAAGAAGGGAAGGATTTCGAATCTGATCTGTGCAGTAAAGTGACATAATCTGCCCGTAGGTTAAGATAGACTGCGTGTGATCCCGAATAATATTAATAATAATCATAATAACAATAACAATAATAATAGCGATAATAATCCCGAATAATATTAATAATAATCATCTCAAGCCTCCGTGATTCTGGTAGAGGCTGAACAAGTCCGTTCAAACTATCTGCAATACACAAAGGCCGTTCAGTCTGAGATTGAAAGCGAAGTGGAGAAGTTCTTGTGCCGGGATATTAATACGAGGAAGTTTTGTTGGTGAACATGACATCATTTTAAATATTTAAAATGGCTTCTTCGAGAAAATATTTATTTGAAGTGTACTATATTGTAGCACAATGACGCAAGTTGTCATCTGAAAAAAATTGTATATCTCACTTACAAATATAGTATGCACCGGGTTTTGACACTATCTCACTTTATAACCTGTCTGTCGGTGTAAAATAATAAAAAAATGGGTTTTTTGAGAAAATTATTTTTGAAATATGCGTGTTTTCGCTTGTTGCCATATTTTCACATCGCATATCTCAACTACACGCGGAGCTAACGAAGTTTTTATTTCATAACCTGCAGAGGGTCACCGAGTATATAATCGGCGCAATCGGCACGTTTACCACAACATCATCATCATCATGACATTTCCCTATGAGGGGTAGTCAGCGATGAAGGGAGACGCAAGCTAACCCAACATATGAACTAAATTAAAACTTGTGAAAATAAACCTATAAACAACCCGTCCCACCCCCCACCCCTGCCCATCTCAGATGACAGACACTGAATATTAATTTTAAATATTACACTATGCAATACGTACGTTACTTCACCAAATCAAGCCCCCTCGCCACCAGCCACTACTCCGGACGCCCTGGCCACGCCGTAATAAATTGTGAAATATGCGCATTTTAAGATATTTTTGCAGGTAACTGTACCATTAAATAAGGTAAATTTATGCATTATATATATATATATATATATTAAATCGAAGACCATGACTGGGCACCCTCTGTCTGAATTGAAATGGAACCAGCCTAATGCTATTTCAAACTGTCGCTCGGTCCGGATCCGAACCGCGGTCTGCCAGTTGAATAGTCCTGCCTTAGACTCTGCCTCTTGAAGCTCTTGGCTGAAGAATAATGGAGGAATGCCCCACTGCAAAGATGGTCTAATTCCAATAGAATGCTTTATTGACACATTGGCGCACAAACAATTCCCTTGGACCACCTGCTGAGATGGGTCTTACATTTATGCACAATTTATCAATCACAGTCCACTGGCACTTTTATGTTGCTACTGCTCAGGACATTTGACAACCAGTCATTACCACCCCTTTAGTGTAGCACTTCTAGTTATGTATTAATATCAGTCACAATGTGGTAAAACATGCACACATTTCGTGTAATATTACTGAAAAACAGTTATTAATTTTCATTCTTTGTGAATAAAATCTACTCCATATACATACATCACCAGATTCTAGTCACAAAGAGAAATAGCTGTACACTATGTAAGTAGTCCTACCTTTCCCAACTAAACTAACAGTGTGTGGACAATGGAAAAAGATCAAAAATTCAATACCTTTGACATCATACATTTTAGTCTGCTGCCACTTGCACCTAAATGATAATGCTGTTATGGCAGCAGTTCTCAACCTACTAACCTATTACCATCTGGTTGAGTATTGTTGCTGTTGGACTAACTAATGTCAACTGAAGAAGAGCAGGAAAAACAAACAAGTTAAGCAAGTTATCCCTCCCCAACTTTGTACAACCAAGTACCAACTGGAAAGCGGGCTTCCAAAAGCATAATTTTTTGAGCAAAAAGACGCATATCTCTGCTGTCACCAAGAAAACTCAATGCCACAGATTCAGGACACTTGGTGTGATATCTCAGTCACCAACCAGTGCAATATTTACCAGAATGACTGATGTAGAATGATTGCTTGTGAAAGCCACATTGTTCAAGACTACTCCTGGAATGGCAGCAGATGAAAATAACATGGTTTCACTTTATGTCCAGTTTGCATTACTACCTTGTTCAAATGACAAGTTATGACACCTGACAACATAAAAATACAAACAGGACCCTACAAATTATTCTACACGTATTTAATCCTGTGTAATCTTTCTTTTAAAAGGTAATGCTCAATAGCAGCAAACTACATGGCTTACTCATATGCAAAAGAAGGGCTCTATGTCGCAGACTAGGGTGGTCTTCGAGTTCACATGCATGCCCACCTTTTACGTTATGCCATGGGCATAACATGTAAGTTGAAGCTTAGCATGGCCAATGCTGCTTTGGTTCCAAGAAAGTCAAATTGTTCTTCAGTTGATTGCAATAATACCAACATATTCACTTTCCACATATGAATTTTTCTCATAAGTAATCAGGTGTCTATTGAACAACAATGTGTGCAGGCAAGGTCAAATATAATGACGAATGTTCATATTCCCAGTGCCTCTCCAGTGTAATTCCCATACAATATGCTTTGGTAAAAATACACCAGTTACAGTAATTGTACATTACCTGTATAAATATTAATTTATGCAAACACTTGCTGAATTCAGCAATCACTTAGCCCATCAGCATACGAAATTTAATTCTTCCATTGGGTGGTTTTCTTAAACATTCATTCAACACTGAATTAGTTACCACAAAGCCCTGTCAAAATTTGTAGCAATACCTTTGCTTGCAGCAGGTACTGTACATGCAAATTTAATCAACATAGAGCCAGTTCCACCAACAGGACTTGAGCAGTGAGCAATGCTTAGGTCTATGATAGTGGTATTCCAAAGCACTGCTCAGGGCCTGAGCACCGCTTGAGGAAAAGCCACGTTTTACTCAGCTCTTGCTGTGACCAATTCACTACTCTGTCAAAACATCTGCCAGGCACATATCATGTCACCACATCATGTGGAATGCTACTACTTTTTTTTCTCTCTGTCTACCTATAGTATACCATGCATTGCGTTGGCTCTTACAATATGCAATGCATTCTTGCTCAACTTAGTCAGGCTGACTCTTGGCAGTTCTATTTCTGAACCAAGTGAACGGCCTTCTTGTTCCATATGTTACGTCTTTCTATGCTTCTTTACATTTAATTAGCCCACTTGGGTTTCTTACATTAATACATGCAACGCAACCTAAGCTTGTTAGTGCTAATCAGCACATGATGACTTGATGTTATATCAAATTTGTCTACTCTAACTAGTCAACACGAATGTAGAAGGCAACCAATGTGCGTGGGCATCATTGACTTCCTTTGTACTAACTGAGAGTGAGCTATTAATTTCCTTCTCAAGCTGCTTGTTTCCTTGAAGAAAGAACAGATGTACCTTGTTTAAAAGCTTGGTCACAAGAATATTCTGGCACAGTTTGATGCGACAAAATGCACTGAACTCTCTAGCTCTAAATGAGGCACTCTGACAACATCTAAGATGACTAACTAAAGAGCAACTAATTATCCCACAATGCTCGCCACAATGAATCCACTCATGTGCCCAGCTTCCACTTTAGTCTAGCGCATTGAACGAGAAGTGGTTTGAGAGACATATCATGGCAGCAACTGGTCCCGATAACAAAAGTGTGAAGGGGCTGTAGTGAAAACTTCCTTACCAACCACATAATAACTCGGGCCAATTGTATGAACACGAGTTAAGGTGAACGACTCCATAATTAACCTTAATTCATGTTCATACAACCAGCCCTATGTCTTATTGTTACACAATCGGAAACTGGCTATTAGCCAGTCACATTTCGTGCTTGTCTCCACATTTCATAGAGCAAATGCCTCGACAGCTTGCCAAACTTGTCATTAAAATTTTTCTGCAGTCGTGCCCAAGAAATCCTTCTAACCCCCTCTGGATGCAACATGACCAATGTAATTTAAAATGTGGCAATAGAGTGGCAGTATCTCAATCTCCATCAGTGTGGGCGTGGCAGTTCCTAAACTATTTTAGTAACCTCCAGAAAGCAGTTATTATATTTTCTAAAAGCTCAAGTAGGTTTATCTGGGATGGGAGAAAGAGCGACTAGGACAAACGGCAAGCCACAGTACTGTAGCTGCATCTACGATGAGTTAGAAAAACCTCATCAATGTTCAGGTACAGCAATTCATCCCCACGGGTTGAAGAAATAGACAAGGCTTTGTGAATTGTTGGATTAGAAATCTAGTAAATCTCCACCTACTGTAGTCATACTGTTGAGGGACTGGGAATCATATTAAACATAACAATGATGGTGTACCAATTTCATTAAAAAAAGGTGAGTTTGAACAGAAGGAGTTTTGCCACAAGTTTTTAATGTGCTTTGAATTGAGCAAACAGGTCTTTAAAAAACATTTAAAAAACTACACCAAAACAGCACCCGCAATAATATTAATGTTCGTCAAATGCAAAGTTTTGTGATATCAAAAGTACTGGACTACATGCTCACATGACTTGCAGCAGAAAGCTTTCGAGTGGCATTCACATCACATGAGACGAACCTGCAACTGAGCTAGTATATGAAATTCAGTTAACAGGAATGGCAGAATCTTAACACACATTGTCATTTGCCATAAAGCAAAATACTTGGCGCACCAGGTATAACCATAAACTAGTTGAGAAGTCAACCTGGTCGATGACAAACGAATGGCGCTGGGGGAACAAACTAAAATCTATTAGTAAAAATGAACAGCTCAATCGAGCACGGTGGCACCATACAACTATATTAAGAACATTATGCACAGCTTATGCTGAAGTTACAAACATATCTAGGGTGTTACTTGTTCAGACTTTGTACATAACAGTGGCTGCATTCAGAACTGCAACCCATTGTTGCTACAAAACTGCTCTTTTGAAAGACCTATACCAGAAATCTTGTTGAACACGAATACAAAGCAAGCACATCAGTGACGTGCTACATCAACAATAATAAAATTTATTTGTAGCAATAAGGTCACATGGGTCCCATATCATTCTATTGGTGTCATCAAGTTGATGATGAACATTGAAGAATATGCAAAGGAACTGATACATGCGCATTTCTATGCATGGATGTGTGTATGAGGTTAGAGCATTTTGGAAAGAGGATGCTTTAGAGAAAGTGGATAAAGTACCTGCATTGTGTGGAACCCATAAAACTTGCCTGCAGAGCTGAGGTATATCGTTTGAAAAACACATGCTTCGGCATGTGGTTGTACTTGATACTTGGACAAAATAATTGATACGAAATTCATCCTCCATGTTACACACAGATGTTAGTACACAACTTACATTAAAACTTATGTAATTGTGCTCCCTTGAGGAGTTCTTTGCTCCACAACGTACCACTACAGCTGAATGGTAAAATTTAAAAAAGGAGGAGAAAAAAAACCATTGGCTACTTCTCGTTTCACTCGAGTTCCTTCTGAAAATGACAAATAGTTAATGCTGTAACAACATTCAAAAGGATTCCTCTTCAGATGAGGAAATCATCCTAATTTAGAGTCAAGACTCAAGAGTAGCACACAGCACATCACAAACACTACAGATGCATGGAACTGTCACATCTTACTGCTCAATTCCGCTACTGCCACCATTTAGTCCAGGTACTTCACACTCACTCACACTTCACTGAAGGTGTTAACTCTTCCTAGAGGTACTCACGCTGATTACTGAGGATGTGGTAACCCAATCAAAAACATCTATGCTCAATTCTGTACCCCTGAGGTGGCCATGCACCATGCATGTTAGTGTCTTGTCCAAAAAGCTTAAGGTATGCACCATTCTTGAGTCATGTTTGCAAGAAGCACTGTTTCAACCTCCTCCAATGCATGATTCAGGGACAGCCACTAAGAGGATCTTTGTACTGAAAAAAATAATATGACAGTTACTTGAATTGTGGTTAGGGATCTGCATTGCCTGAATTACCTCTATGGATTCGGACAAGCCATGTACTTTGTAAAGCTGACTCAGCGAGCTGTCTATCTGCGGCAACCGATTGGAGGTAGTAGTGAAGTTGGGTCCAGGCACTGTATGTAGTCTAGCTTGGAGGGCAACACGTTCCATGACACAAGAAGCTGACAAGCGAGCCTCCGAGTCCTGATCCCAACATTCTTCTATCGTGTCACAAAGTGCTGACATGCCCTATAAAGTTGATGCAAAGTTAATTAGGTGACAATGTATGCATATGGGCATGGCAGGAGAAGGTAGGGGTGAAAAAATATATTTAGTGTGTTTCAGAATCCAGTTAGCTTCAATATTGGTTGAAATGTCACCAACTCTCCTGCATCCAGTTGGTACACTACAGGAAAAATTGTCTTGTACCCTGTCAAGCAGCCGCTGGAAGCATTGTCTGAGCACAAGTTGATTTAGTCATGCTTCCACCTGCGCTGCTTGCCAGGGTACTGCATAAGGCAATTTTTACTACTGTGCCTGGAAAATTTAGTCAAAAGAAGAACCAAATGAGCACGTCTCTTGTGGAATTCCCCTTCTTCACCATTCCTTAGTCCCTCAAGGGCACCAGCAGGACTTGAGGGTGTGATATTTCTGCTGATGTGACTGAGAGTTAAATTTTGAAACACACAACATGTTCAAGCATGGGAGATCAAGTAGAAAAGGTTTCAATTTTTCTCGCTGAGAATGGAATGTTTGTGTTTGCCTCGAGATATGCATGGGCTCTGCCCCTGAGCTATTACAGGTAGTCCCCGGTTTACGAACGACCTGACTTACAGTGGTCTGTACTTACGAACGGGCTCCAAAGGCTCCTCAGAAGGATAAATTTATCAATTATCCCTCCACTTTCAATCACTTTTGCATATGTTGACCCACACCAAGTTCTACATAAATACTGGATTTGATTATAGGGAAATTACGTATTTCTGCGCATGTAAACAGAGGTTCGTTGGAGCAGCATATTTACGGTGTATATGTGCTGCTCCTCAGGAATCTGAACTACATACAGATCCTACTTATGGACATTTTCAGGAACATAACTCCGTTCGTAGACCGGTGAATACCTGTACACTACCCTGCATTAATGGCTATGCACAGACATTGCCACCTGGCGGACATAAGTCGCGACAGCTGCGTCCAAAATACTTGGACAGCTCAAGCCTGCTCACAAGACCGCTCAAGACATCGCAGTGGATTCAAATGCCTGCTACAAAGATGGATAATAATAGATTATATCATCATGGGATGGATTATAAAACCATTGCGATTCCTCTCAATGCACTGAAGTTGTGAACCAGTTATTACACGGACCGCGAGAATGCTTATTAGTAATATTATTCTCTCTTGTTATTAAATGTGCGGCTGTATAGGGGACTTTTGGGAGTGCGCGTAAACAGCATCACACTTCTCTTATCATTTCACTGTTAAATTCAGGAGTTTTAAATACACTGTAGTAAAACGAAGCAAGTCATATAGGATGGTGCAGAAGATTGGGTATAGGCAACAACTGTCATTCGAGAGACTCCTGTAAGACTCTGACTAATGATTGGCAATGCATAAATTCGATGTCTGATCGAGCGTGGTGCCGCCCTCCTCCCCCGCGGCCACCTGGCGGCTGCCTGAGGAAGTTGTATGCCGGGCCCCCGCTGCAGCGCGAGTTTGAAATGCAGTTCGGGGTCGGATATTACTGGCTGCTGCCAATGCATATGTTGTCACCGAGGTGTTACTTTCCGGACCTCGCCTTTTCTTGGTCCCTAATTGTTTACGGGTGGCCTACATCTGTTGCTCCCGCATCAGATCCCCATGACTAAACGCCCAGAGGGAACGACTGGAAGGCGACACATGTTTATGTTTAGCACTTCCGCAGGGGGTGCATAGGCCACACTTATCATTTCTGGCCTTCCAGTCCGGCATATTGAGGCTGGAAGCAAGTAGCATCATGGACAAGAAAGGCAAGGGTGGTGCCTGGTTCTGTGTAGTTTGTAAGCGCCGTAAGAAACGGTTCGAGCGAGTTGCGAACATCAGGATTTGATGCGGCAATGGCGAGAAGCCTTGAATTTACCACCAACGTATACACCCATGTCAGGTCATCAGGTGTGCATGGATCACTTTCACAGGCTGTCGCTATTTCCCCACAGACCTGAACAGAAGAGCCGGAAACTAAAGCCTAATGCTGTTCCAACACTGGAGGTAGGAATAATTTGGAACAGTGTCAATGTACGTATATTTTACCCACCAAAAACCTATCTGTAAAAAAAAGGCCAAGTTCTCCTGGCTGCTTGGCCGTCAAAAGTGGTGAGATCTGAAATACGACCAAGTTCAACGTCGTTGTCAATTACTGGCATTCTCAACTTCTTCAACCTAAACCACTAACTTTATTTTTCCAGGTCGACCTTAAGTTTAATAAACAGAAAATTTTAATGTCATTTCTCCTATGTCACTTGGCCATTGCTCATGTCCGAGGTATTGTTGAATTCTACAACTGTTTCAATGTTTTAAGAGCAATGGCCAAGTGACATCAGGAGAAATAACATTAAAATTTTCTGTTTATTAAACTTAAGGTCGACCTGGAAAAATAAAGTTAGTGGTTTACTTTGAAGAATTTGAGAATGCCAGTAATGAGTACGACATTGAACTTGGCCGTATTTCAGATCTCACCACTTTTGACGGCCAAGCAGTCAGGAGAACTTGGCCTTTTTTTTACAGAAATGTTTTTGGTGGGATATCACCTCTTTTTGTAGGCAGGAGTGTAGGATAATATTATAAGAAAGCTCGGGGAGCCCCCTACGGTTGGACGTGGAAGCAATGGTCATTTAAATATTCCAAATACGGTAATGAATAACCTAGAGCAAAATGTGTAGGTTATATACGAAAGTATGTAAAACTCTATCTTTTCCTCTGAATAGGTATGATTTTCTTCTGCTTTCTCATATTACGCTTCCTTTTTTTCTGTTCTGGTTGTGCGAATTGGAGATCTGCTACACCTGATCGCATAGCCCATTCGCGATCCTCAACCACTTCTGTCGATGCCTTACTAGCCCTTTTGAGTATTGTAGTGCCCCACGATGAATCCGTCAGAGGCTCCACAAAATAATAACCAGGAACACACGGGCAAGGTTTACGAGCCACTATGGCACTCTATTTGGGGACACGAACTACAACACTTCCGTCCAGGAGGACGATCGAACAAGAACTAACTTTATCAAAACATCAACAACATCAGTGCCCTGGCAACCAGGGCAACAGACAACAACCTGGTTGCCAGGACACTACAATCTTCCCCCCTTAAAGAGAACGAGAAATATCTCGTTCCAAACAATGATGTCCCAACAACAATGCTTCTTTTCCAGATTGCACTTTTCTTCTTTTTCTCCAGTTCTTCCAGACTGGCCCTCTCCAGCTGGAGTTTCTTTCTCGCTCCAGTGACGGTTGATCTTCCGCATCTGCATGATCACTAGTCCCGTCAATCTCACCTTCTGCTTGGCCAACAGACTCCACACGGACGTCTGCTTGGTCACCAGACTTCACCTGTAGCTGCTGCTTTTGCCTCGGCTTCCCCCAGTTGTCCAAAAACAGGAAGTCCGCCCCTGCCCTGCTGGCGTCCCTTTTACTTGCAGCATCACCCTTTGTCGCTTGCATCTGCAGCCCCCCCGGCCTTCTGCAGCATCCCCTTGACAAAACTGCATTGGCTTCACCGTCGCCGTCAATAGGTGCGTCACTCACCCGTCGCATCTGGGCCTCTTCTAGCACACCGACTCGACAGTTCATTGTCACTGCATGGTCTTCCCCGCTCAGGACAATCACCATCCTCTCGATCTCTTTGTCCCGCAGGCCACCTCCATCTCTGAGATGGCTCTTGGGACGCTTCTGACTCGTACTCCAGGTGTCCCCACCGACATCCAGACCTTCCCTTGTTGGATACAGGATCTGCTGGCCCCCATCATCGCTACAGCAACCTATAGGACCTCTCTCTGCGCTCTCCTCCAGCCCTCCGACGGTTTGGCCCACGGCGCCCTCTGCCTGGCACTCCTCGGCTCCCACCTGGTCCTGGCCCATCAAATTATCCCTCCCCGGGATGATCAAAAAAGTGCTGTTTTCAGATTTATTCTGATGTTTGTTTGACAAGCTCTACCAGCATGCCAAATTTCAGCATCCTAGGACCACTGGAAGTGCCGCATAATTTTGATGATCAGAGTGAGTCAGTCAGTAAGTGTCATATTTTGGCCGTTTTGGGAGTTTTTAGGATTTTTAAAGTCGGAAATGAAAAGAGATATAAACATGGAAGTAAGGGGGTATTATTTTTACCAGATTTTTATCTACCCAAATAAAATTTTTGAAGCCTCCTATGTTCACCAGTGCGAAGATTCGAGGGGGTGAAAATGACGCGAGTTGTGTCGGGTAAAGGTGGTCCGGCAGTGCGGCGAGAACTTGGCGGGGGCACTGCCGTGCCCCCTAATTGCACCCCCCCGCCCCCCAGTGCACATCAGACATGGAAACCAGCACCGGATCATCCGCTGTTGATGAGTCCAATACTGATGCACAGCTAATATGTGTTAGGGCCAGAAGATTGCTAATGGCTCTGTTTTAATGACTAATTCCAATTTGAAGCACTATTGGGACTAAATTGGTGTATGCGGGAGCAACAGATGTAGGCCACTGGTAAACAATTAGGGGCCAAGCAAAGGCGAGGTCCGGAAAGTAACACCTCAGTGACAACATATTCATTGGCAGCAGCCAGTAATATCCGACCCCGAACTGCATTCCAAACTTGCGCTGCAGCGGGCGCCCGGCATACGACTTCCTCAGGCAGCTGCCAGGTGGCCGGGGGAGGTGTCGCCGAGACTGGCGGGGCAGGGAGTTTGCAGCCGGCCTACTTTGACATTTATTTCTCGGATTACCATTCGCCTCCACTGAGATAAACGGATCGCATTCTCGGAATCAGGATTTTTTGCCTGATTTTTAAAAACCAACTTGTATTTTGAGTGGAGTGTCCCTTTAAACATGAAAACAATAAATAAAATATGTAAATAGTGCATGTAAAGAAAATTGCAATTATTGTACAAGTGAGGAGTGCTGATGTCCTGTGTGGCTGGTGGAGAGGAAGAGAAAGGTTTCTGTTTGGAAGGAGTCACCTTCCATTATATGCACAACCAAACACCAAGAATAAAGTGAAAAGAGCAGTGAAAACACACGAGCGTAATGCAAGAGATGCTTTCCCAGCAAGAGGGAGAGACGACTTGGGAGCACAACAGATGGCATTTACACAGAGATGGTGCATCTTTTCACTGCCCATGCAGTTCAAACTCTGTATCGAATTTCTCTCAAATTTAGCGTTCAAACTCTGGAACATTCGAAGTTAGGGGCGTTGGAAGTATGAGGTTCCATTGTACCTTTAAAGCCTGAATTTTGCAAGCAACCATCAATAGACATACCGAATGCTTCTTCCAAGTGTCTTTAATGACCGGTCTCAGCTTTTTGTGCACAACACATTCCTGCATGTCTTCCAGAGTAGGATGCTGTCCAACTTCCTCTTCAAATGGCAACATGTACTCTGGTATTGGACCCTGAATGGAAAGATAGGCAAGATGTCAGAATTAACAAAACAATATGTTCTATTCTTTCACACTAACTGTTACATCTGTACCAAGCAGAAGTCCTGTACAGACAGTTCAGGAGGCATAGCAATTATAGGACTTACTGCAGATAATTGCACAGGAATAATTTTGGAAATCACATACACTTGTTCATGAATTTGGTGAAATACAGGGTGGTCCAGCAAAGAAGAACCATTGCTTACAGATATTAACTTCTGTAGCTCAGTTCCAGTAACCAGTTCTTATTATGTGCAGCAGTTAAGTAACTTCTTACCTATCCTTGGAAAAAGCAGTAGACAATGGCTCTTTTATTTCAGTTATGCACTGGCCATATACATCAAAATACCAGCGGGCTGAATATGTTTGAGAGCCTCACTTTTTTTTACCTGAAGATTTGGCTACTAAAAACACCCACAGGCCTCAACAATTAACCCATTAGATTTGACTCATTGCTATGTGTTCCCCCCCACCAGTATTTGGAAGTAATTTTGACACATGGCTGAGGTAGGTTCTCAATAAATATCTTTGGCCACTCCTCTTCAAAGCCTCACACCAGAAGTACACAGGTTATTTAATAATAATTCATACCCCGTTATCAGCCATCGGCTCTTTAGGGGGGAAGTTTGTTTTGCCTGGAACTCTTTGCTTTTCATTTTACTGTGCTCTTTGGGATAGGATAGGGACGGAAGGAAGCGGCTGTGGCCTATTAATTATGGAAGCAACTCCGGAATTATTCTGGAAGGACCGTGGGAAACCACAGAAAACCACGGTCAGAGTTGCTGGCCCCAGGATTCGAACCCAGGACCTCCCGATTAGCAGTCGGACGCCTTATCCACTATGCCAACCTGCTTCGGTTACACAGGTTATTTGAACTGCTACAAGTAACTAATTCTTTCCATTTAGTGGTACCCGGCTGCACATGCTGAATTTCTGCAAGCAGTGGTTTTTTCCTTCTTGGAACACCCTGCATAATTACAAATAATTGTTGTAATGGTCCTGTCACTCTTATATCGATTGTAAGGTATTATAAGAGGCTAAAAAGTCTTCGCTCAAAATTTTTATTATGTACCCACGCCATTTTCCCACCTTGCTGGACTTCCGCCCTTGTCCTATGAACTGACCTGACCTGGGGATCAAAGTGAAACCTCTCATGAATGTGCACCCCCACACTACTGGACACAAGTCCGACAGTGCACAGTGGAAAAAATCGCGACGTTCATGGTCAGATTTCCAATTTGGCAACCTTGTAATGTCCAGTCCAAACATACTTAGGCACATCTACGAGGGGGAATCAAATGAAAACGATAATTATTTTTTTTACAATTGTTCTACTATAATAATGATTGTGACAACTACACTATTTTTCCACATAGTCCCCTTGGCGTTCAATGCAAGTGCGCCACCTGGTAGGAAGCACCTCAATACCGCGGGGAAAAAATTATTTCGATTGAGCTCGTAGCCAGTTGTGCACCGACACTTCCACTTCATCATTGGACTGGAACTTCTTTCCTCCTAGGTCTACTTTCAATGGACCAAAGATGTGGTAATCAGATGGTGCTAAAGTCGGGCGAGTACGGGAAGATGTGGCAGACACTTCAGAGGCCACTTCTTCCAGTGTGACACGGCGGTTTTCTTGAATCAGTCCGTCCACTGCTGCTATGGACTCTGGTGCCACTGCACGATGCGCCCGGCCAGTATACGGGCCCAGTATACGGGTCCTGTTGCGAATTTTGCGCAACACGCGTACACTCGCCCCTGCGACATGCACACGTCCCCGTATTTCAGGGCCATCCTGCGGTGGATTTCGATCGACTCAATCCCTTCACTCCGCAACAATCTCACGACGGCCCGCTGTTCTTCTTCGGTGCACTTCGTAAGTGTCGCCGCCATCTTGTGATGGCTGTCGGCTGACTCCAATGCCATCTAGTGGCACGTACTTTTACTACTCGATTCACTATAGTTCTACCAGTGTGTATGTAAGGTTTCAAGCGGCCAGGACGATTTTTGGATTTTTCAGGACACTTTTATCGTTTTCATTTGATTCCCCCTCGTAAAAATAACCAGAGCAACACGTGGTGCAATTGTTGGAGCTTGGATTTGAACCTGACAGCCGTAGGGTACGGTTCAAAGTGGGCTTGTTCTCCGACAGTAGAAGTGTGTTGATCAACTTTGCCCGTTGTTTAAGATTGTGCTGCTTTTTCCCTATTGGAAATGTCCAGCAACATAACTAATTTTTACGCCATTGAGTAATTGGAAATGTGTAGTTTCACTGTTGATAAATGGTTTTATCATCATGTAAATGATATGCCCATTATTGCTCATGTTAGAGAATGATGAAAAATACGAATAAGAACAAGTGTAGGTCACATTAAATTTTGACCTAAAAAGTGGTGCGCGCGCTTGCGCGTCTGTTTTTGAGGTGGAATAACATACTGGTATATGTCACATTCTGTGCCTAAAAGCTTTTCTTGCGCTTTTTTGCGCGCTACGAGAAATGAGCATTTCTTTAGGAAGGTGTGCCATTATAGTTATCTGATTTGATACGATTTTAAAAATTGGTTAAACGAGTCCCAAAGACTTAAGTTTTTGCAACTGGCTTTTGGGGACCTTGCTCTTTCACGTGAAACAATTTATCGGTGGTTTCAATAATTTAAAATAGGAAGAACGTCACTGAAAGACGAGGAGAGAAGTGAGTGTCCGACTCGAGCACGGCGATCGTAGTGACTAAGGTAAACGTAGCGACTTTTTCGTCACTACGATCGTCCGCGTGCTTGAGTAACTCCCAAACACTAAATTCACGCTAATCCAAACATAAATTATTGTTGACCATGAATTTCGCGATTTTGCCCACTGTGCAGTGGTTGGACTGAGAGCATCGTGATCAGTGGAGTGTTGGATGTGAGGTCCCAATGCCATGGCCTGCCAGATCCGGGGACCTTTTCTTGCACATGGGGACATGTCAATGAATTATTTATGCACGTGACCCAACCCAGTGACCTGGATGAAATAGTTGCGAAACTGCATGCAGCAGTTTCAACCACCGATAAGGATATGCTTCAACATGTGCGAGGGCGCAATACCTGTCTATGGACGCATATTGGGCACTTCGAATATCCCCTTGGCTAAGAAATACTGTACTCTGCATCCAACATTCCACTACTCTCCACGGCTGTCAGCAGGTCACAGCAAATAAAAATAGAAATGATCGGGTGGAAACTTAAACAGGAACAAAGCACTACTGCCGCCTCGACCAGAGATGAAAAATATAATGGATACCCCGTGATAGGCCCCTTGGGCCTCTTAGGGGATCATCTTTTCGTGAACCGTCTTTAATCATTGCCTGCGTGTGATGGATTTTGATAGTGGGAGGAAACGGGAGAACCCCGAGAAACTCTATCCACATAAGCATCCTTTGCGCTACCCGGGGATCAAACTCGGGACCTTAGAGGTGGAAGGCTGTGGCGCTAACAACTCCGCCACCGTGTCGCCCTGAGATGAAAAATATTGTACGTCAAAGGCACATCTGATGTTATGGTACTGTCTGGTAGTAGATCAATACGGGGGAGGCACGGTGGCAGAGATGGTAACGTCTCGGCGAAAGGTCCCGGGTTCAAATCCCCACCCAGGAACAAACCTTTCGCTTGCGTCAATGGGTCATGACCCGCGCCTAAGGAGGCATCTTGGCAACCTGACCTCCTGGGGGACTGCACCTGGCCCATTGCTGGACAATGCACCTGCACATGTGTCCCCTCCCCAAATCCCCCTACCCTTACCCAATTTCCTAGTATTCCTTGCACCGGTGATCGAAGAAAAATACAAGTTGAAAACTGTGTGGTGGTCTGCCACCCCCCTATAACGACTTAGTAGTTGTATCACGGGGTAAATATTTTTTTTTTAAAAAAAAGTAGATCAATACAGTACTCAATGCTGTCAGATGTCAGCACATGAGGAAAATAACAACCACACCACATGGGTGTCGCACCTGGATTCTTGGCATTTGATCACCTACTCAAATCACCAAATTTTCCCTTATTTTTGAGTCCAAGTTGTACAATGATCTGAGTGCCTCCAAAGAATGTCAATAAGAGCAAAGATGGCTTCACTCACCTCTTGGGCTCTACATCGTGATGCCAATTCCCACAAAACAAGGCCACAGGCATACATGTCGATGCGGAGGAAGGCATCTCTAGAAAAGTTGATGGCCCCTTCCAAGACTTCAGGTGCCATGTACCGTCTTGTTCCCACCTATGAGTAGACAATCTGTCAAGAAATAGATACAGTACAATGTTTCAGAATTTAAAAAAAATTCTTGCCTGGCCATGTGTTTCTCCACACGACTTTCCAGGCTGAAATACGAGTGCAAGTCCAAAGTCAGCCACACATGCAGAAAGGTCTGCTTTCAACAACACATTTTTGGATTTGAAGTCCCGATGAGCTATGGCAGGTTTGTGACCATCAGCCTTGTTAGCTGGCATTTCTTCATGAAGGTGCATCAGCCCCCTTGCCATGGTTTCAGCAATCTTGCGCAGCTCAGGCCATGTCACCACATTTGCCTGCAACAAAATGGACACACTTGTTAGGCACTTCAAAGAGCTGCTGGCAACGTAATGTTTGCATATCTTGCCCTCAGCTGGCACATTTTGTGCATTGGGAACCTTCCCTTTTGACCGCCTACCCCGGAAGCCTTCACAAGCCAGCAGCAAAATAGTCTGAATTGAGTTGTGAACAATCACCTTGCAAATTGAACTCAGGTGGGCCACCCACAGAGACTTCCAACTGAGCGCATTTGTATCGCCTCGACAATACCGGAGCACAGTGTCATGGGCACAAATCACTCAGACATCTCTAGTACCCCGCTCCTCACTTAAGAGGATTTCCATCAAGGAAATCGAGAGCTCTAGTCTCAGACCTTCCCGAGAAGAAAAAAGCAACTGGGTGCTTCGTGCGTGCTCCCCACGTGCAAGCTTGCAGCTGGCTTCTGCCTGCCATGGCAGACAGGCTCCAAGGAGCCCCCATCACAATAAGCATGCATTTCATCCTAGGGCACAGGTATCAGCTCACTCCTGTCTAGACTTTGCATACCTTCAGATAGTCACATAGGGATCCCTTTTCATGGAAAGCTGTAATGAGCCAGAACTCAGCATTGATGTTGTCACCTCGCTTCTCGACCCCAATGAATTGCAGAATATTCTCATGGTCCATGTGAGGCAGCTTATAAATATCTTGCTCTGTTACCCAGGATGGCCGATCCTATTATTAAGGAGAATGAAGGGTAAATGACATTGTAACTCCTCCAATTTACAAAATCTTGCCTGAAGCGGAAATATTTTGACAGCCACAGTTTCTGTCTTGTACTGTGCCTTCCACACAGCTCCAAACCGACCTCTTGCTTTGATTTCCAGCAACTGGATTGCTCTTAAACCCATCAGTGGAGATGGAGTAGGTGGTGGTAGTGGTTCGATGGTAGGGACCTAGGGCAATTCAAATATTTTTTTAAATAACAATTTCCTCACACAAATGTTACACCTGCAAGTCTTACCTCATTAAAGTATGGTAACTTTCGTTTCCTGTAGAACCAATAACAAGCTGCACATGTGACGGTAAGGACAAAAAATGGTACAAGGGTATACAGCAATGTGTTCCACACTTGCTGATTGCCTGGCTTCACCGACTTTGCTGAAATTAGCGACAAGCATTGTCAGAGCAGAGGCTTCAAAGCCATACTAACAAAACTTACGTTGAGGAGTAGGTGGTGGAGTAGGTGAAGGCTCCCATGTGAAGTTCCTGTTGCACATGTTACCTTCACAACAGCAGAACATAAGCTGTTTCTTGGGCTCCTCTCTTTTTTCAATGCATTTTGGTTGGTCATAACAGTCAATGTTGTTCAAGAAGCACCCCTATACAATGAACAGGTAGCATAAAGTACTTGGTACACGCAATAAGCGTTTTGAACATTCAATCACTCTTGTAACTTCCTGCACCTTCAATTTGATGGAGGGTTTTCCAGAGCTTGTATTATTCCACAGTACATAACAATGATTTCTCTTTTCAGGTTCAGTTTGTTCACATTCTTGAGTTTCATTACATCCTCGTCCGGTTTCTTGGCAAAGAGTGTCATTATGATATTCACAATGGGTAGTAACAATGCTTTGTGATTGGGTCACACCTGGAACACAATAATGTTTCATTAAGACTGAGTGCAACTCATGGTAGTAGAGCCATGAACACGCCATTCCTCCAGTGGAGGGGAAATAAATTTGGCAGTACATTCTGCTCAAGAGGTATCTAATGGGCTGTCTCAGCATTTATGCATCACAATCTTAGGATGTAGGCTACTGTAAGAGTACAAGCTCTTAACCCTAATAAGACCGGGTGGTTTTTCGCGTTTTTGCAACGATCTCAAAAAAATTCGCTTGCTTTGTCACTTGGGGGACGAGACTTGAATACACTAGTGAATAAGATCGTCTCGTGTCCAGGCTTGATCCTGAGGCCATCTATGTGACCCTCCTCTCATACCATATGGAGATGTCAATTCTTAAAAGCGCAACAAGGTGGCGCAGGGGGTATGTTTCGTGACTACTCCAATTTTTTGTCACTCTGCCTGCCTGACAAAAAGTATATTGGTATGTAGCCTTGGCAGCGCTGAACAAAGCAGTACATAAGCACATGGCATGAATTACATCACAGGACCGGCAGGCGAGCAGCAGTGATAAACATACACCCCCTCCCGAGTGTAAACCTCCCTCGCGCCACAGCTGTTCAAAAACCCCGCGGGGCATGCACCCCTCCATCCTGACAGGCTGGCCGGGAGATGCGCAGTGGCCCACCAGCCGCTAATTGGCATTTACGAACATTATTACTTTATTTTAAAACGATTGAATTATCTTTTGCACAAATTTTAGGGTGGAATCTCTTGAGGTTTGGGGGCAACTATGTATGCCAATAATATGCCGGCCAAGGTTGGATTTTTTCCCTTTTTTGAAGTTTTTTTCTCCAGCGGCCGCAAAAAGATGATTTCATTCAAGTTAATCTGGTTAATCCGGTTTATTTATGCAAGATTTTGTAGTCCAAAACTCGCGATTTTTTACGCTAGAGAAAATTTAAAAAGCCACGCAGAAACCACGTTACATAGAGGGAAAACGCTATAGTTTCTCCAGCAGAATTTTTTAAAGCCACCGTATCAGCATATGATACGCCCGTCTTATCAGGGTTAAAAATATATGGATGATGTAGCAGATTTTATGGTGGTTGATGATATTAGCCTGTGACAAAGGACAAATCTGGTATCGTACCTTCAAAATTAAACAGTTTTTTTAGGCCTCCTGAAAAGTTGTCATTTCATCATATTATAGCAGGTTTTTATTTTACAGAAACAATATGCAGGAGAATTATATCGAGGTTTTACTGTAATTTCATGAACTAACACTAATTGTACAGAATCTAGATCAGCCCACGCCCCACCTTCAAAATTTATGCATATTATTGGAAAGCCTGTAAAATAAGCTTTTCAATGATGCAACTCCCTACTACACTTGCAGGTAAGGCAACAGCAGCGAATGGATATGACTATCCAAGTGAGTGTCACCATCACTGATGTGAGCTAAATTATGAAAATCAGGTATGCATCCACAATTCCAATTACCTACCATAATAGAGGCATAAGAGGCATGCTAGTGACACCTTCGTATTTCCAGGCTGTGTCAACTTCATTGCGCCTGTTGTGTTTGTGTGATCATGACAATGCAATGTGGCCTACATTCTGAAAGAGAAAGAAATATTTTTGAGATTAGTTAAATCTATGTCATACAGGATGGTCCAACATCAAGTGTCGTTTTCTAATGGCTATTAATAGCAGTGATTTTGAGATGACGTAGCAGCGACGTGTAAAATTGCCCACTTCGATGGCGCCGAAGATGCGCCGAAGTGGGACATTTTACGCGTCACTGCTACGTCATCGCAAAATCACTGCTATTAATAGCCGTTATAAAACGACACTTGATGTTGGACTACCCTGTATACCTTGACTTGGTATTGTGAGAAAATCTCTCAAGAGACCTTTCTGGGTTGATAATAATGGATCAAGATGAAACTGAATATGCTAATCAAGGGCAATATATGATAACCAAAAATGAAGTAATTTCGTGCTGAGGCCTGTATTTGCCAAAGTTATGATGTGTTGAAGTGCCAAAAATAGCACTTCCATATGAAATGGGATTACATTAGCGATGACATATAATGGCATTGAAGTGTGTAATCAGTTATATTGTACCAAATTCACATTATTTAACACTCATATAATTTATTTACTGGTTTGTGTTTATACACCAGGGTTCTCCAAGGTTCTCTAGGTACATATTCAGGATATTTTAACATATTTCATAAGAAAGATTAAAATGATGAAATATGTTAAAATATCCTGAATATGTACCTAGAGAACCTTGGAGAACCGTATGTGGAGTTTTCTGTAGTGCCAGAAAGCTACAAATAAGTATTAATTAATTTCTCGTAAAGTACGACGATTTCAGCAAATTCCTCTGGTATGGTTCTCAAAGTTGTTATTCCGCACATTTTAACGCATTTCATAATTAAATCAGCCTAAAAGTTGGGCGGCAGTAGTCCAATTTCGAGTTATTATAGCCCTTTTTTGGAAATTAATTTAGGGACTTCTAGACGAGTAAAATGGTTCCAGACACATTCATAGGGTTTTCCCAGATCTCGTAAGTATAGCTGTTATTATTTGCAAAATATCTTGTCCGTATCTTCGGAGTACGCGTAAGCCGAAAACTGTGTGGTTCGGGCCGATCTGGGGCTGAAGGGGTTAACAGGCCATAACTTTTGCAAATATGGGCCTCGGCATGAAATGACTTCATTTTTGGTTATCATATATTGTCCTCAATTAGCATATTCAGTTTCATCTTGATCCGTTAATATCACCCCTGAAAGGTCCCTTGTCAGTTTATTTGCTTATCATCGCTGGGTAATACATTTATGACAAACACAAGAGCCATGGGGGTGCATGGTGAAAGGGTCATCAATAAATGATGGGATTAGGGGGTGGGTACAGTACATAAAGGTTAAGAGTTTGACGATGATTGGGCGAATAACCATTTCTTCAGCAGAGGCACAGGCTTTCAAATATTTTCGTGACTGGAGTGATAGTGCCTATTGGGGATGTTAGAGAGTGCTAGATGACGCTGCTATTCTTTCAAGATTTTTTCCTTATTGCTTTTAGGTAATGGACAAAGGTCACAATAGTGTTCATTTAAGTAGACTGGCTTAACAACATTGAACCTCTAGGAGCTGGGACCCTGTGTGAGGGCACGGGGTGGTTCTCTCCCCCCTCTGCCCAGATTTCAGTTGCTACTTCTTCTGCATTACATTATTGGGCTGTAAAAAGTATCACATATTGTTGTGGATGGGTTTTACAACATGGATTATCCCTTATTTATAATGGGCAGTGAATAACAATATTAAATGCTCAACTGTTAATGTATATTCAGAGGTGTAACCTGGCCTAAATGGCATTTAAAGTCAAAAAAGTTATCGGAGTTTGTTTTCTTTATATGCCAATTTAAAAACACCATACCATTTGAGTAATTTTGTTGGACTGTGGGTCAACAATGTTTCAGGCCAGTTAAAGGTGTCCACCAGACAACGTAGTCATTGAAGACTATAAAAACAATATTAACCCCCAGTCCGCCGATGACATTTCAACTAGTTACCCTGCCTAACAATACATGGATTAGTTCCTGATGTATACAATAAGCATGAATTGCAATTTTGGTAAAAAAAAACTTTAAGGCATGATTATTGCAGTTGAATGCCATTCAAATTATCAACTGCCCCAGTTCTACTCCAACCTTTGTCCACATTTCCTTGCTGCCCACTCCAGCTTTGAACCTGCTTCTTATTACTGTCTTTTAAATGCATGTTCATTCATCATGACGATCTTCTGTGTTACACTCAGGATACAAGTTTACTAATCAGATATACCACCAGGGTGACATGCTCTAATTAGTGGATTGGTAGCAACTGTTTGCACTGCCATTTCAACCCAAAGACTTGTTGCTGCACCCTGCAAATTATATTACCTTTAGGTGGGTAGAAAGAAAGACATGCAATATGGTGGGATTAATTTATCAGAACAGAAGGACATAATGGATGTTGTGTCTGTAACTTGTCAATATGGAGCAATTCCAGCGTTATGGACGCTAAAATCACACGCTCATTTGGGGAAAGGTGGCTGCTTCCCCGCTGGTACATGCAAGTGAGACGTAATGGGTATGGCCAGAGGAACAATAAGGATCTGTACTTCCATATGTGGCAACTGGAATATTTGCTCCTATTCGAACCAGTTGTTGCAAAAATCTGAAGATATGTTGGTCAGATGAGGATTTTTAATTTCTAGGATATAAGCAGAGAAATATTGATTCTTGAATCCTGCCGAGAGAATTGTCCCCACTGGTACTTGAGGTTGATTTCTTCACTACTCGGGTTTCCTTGTCCAGGAGTAAATCAGGAAACCTATATGCCACAAACCACAGCCTATAAGGCCTGGTTGCACCATTGCAAGTATAGCCAGCGACAGATTTACGGCAAGGCAACCTAGGCAGTTGCCTAGGGCGGCAGATTTCACCTAGGCAGATTTCAAGGGGCGGCAAATTTAGGCATACAAAAATAAGTAAACGAAGAATTAATAATAAATAATTACACGAGTGGAAGCAGCACTGGATTTAGCATTAGGCAGAGTAGGCAATTGCCTAGGGGCTGCCACGAGCTGCAATAAATATTTTTCAAATAGGCTACAATAATAGGAAATAAAGACGAAATCATTTAAAAATTCAAAATTTTCTCCGGATTTACCACTAGGCAGAAAAGCCTAAGGGCAGCCGCCCTCCGGGGCTTGTCATAAGTTGAATTAGACATTTTTACATAAAATAAAATGTAATGAAGGAGAGAATTTGTGAGAAAAATGGCATTTTTAAGCGGCATTAGGGGGGGGGGGGGGGNGGGGGGGATCTCAACTGCCTAGGTGCGGCAGAGTGGTAAATCCAGCACTGGGTATAGCCTTAAAACACTGGGCTACTGTTAGTAACTCCTAGAGGTAAATTGCTGCCAATAATTAGTAATAAGTCATACTGAAATCCAATAAATCATTGTACAGTGCTGGACACATTAGCTGTCGCTTAATGTTTTTTTTTCCGTTGGCGACGGCGCTGCGTTACCTGGTAACCCCGTCCGGCGGGCCAATTCAAACATCAGCATGTGGAGAGTGCTTCCATTGTTGCCACTGTTTATAAATCGAGTGAGTGACGCGGACGACCCAGCGACGGGTTTCTTCTGCCTGCTTACACAGTATCTGCAGGGATACGCAGCAAAAAACGGGAAAATAATGACGTTAGAAGCAAACCACGTTGGGAAACTTATCCCTGGACTCAAAGAAAGGTTTTCGTCCACAGCACACGAAATATATTCCACCCCTGAGGAGGGGGTGTCAATTAAGATCAGGGGTGTGCTAATTGAAAGTGCTTCAACTGACGTACGGAATCTTTTGGTTTTTGTGTCTTTTCCGCGTACTTCGACACCTCTAAGATGAATGGAGACCATGCCCCGTATGTCAGACACCACGTCAGTCTCGTAATTTGTCCCCAAAGACGTCATATCTCAAAATGGCTTCCGCTGTTCCGTGATACGAGTACGTGTCGTTCGCGTCATATTCGCGCCAGGAAGAGATACACGACGAACGCTTGTTGCAGGTGTTCATATTATTGTGTCCAACCCCTGTACGTGTCATGTTAGTCGGGTATCTCTACCTGGCGCGAATATGACGTGAACAACATGTACTCGTATCGCGGAACAGCGGAAGCCATTTTGAGATATGACGTCTTTGGGGACAAATTACAAGACTGACGTGGTGTCTGACATACGGGGCATGGTCTCCATTCGTCTTAGAGGTGTCGAAGTACGCGGAAAAGACACAAAAACCAAAAGAGAATCCGTACGTCAGTTGAAGCACTTTCAATTAGCACACCCCTGATCTTAATTGACACCCCTTCCTCAGGGATGGAATATACGTATTTCGTGTGCTCTGGACGAAAACCTTTCTGAGTCCAGGGAAATTTTTCCCAACGTGGTTTGCTTCTAACATCATTATTTTCCCGTTTTTTGCTGCGTATCCCTGCAGATACTGTGTAAGAGGCAGAAGAAACCCGTTGCTGGGTCGTCCGTGTCACTCACTCGATTTATAAACAGTGGCAACAATGGAAGCACTCTCCATGTGCTGGTGTTTGAATTGGCTTGCCAGGTAGCGCAGTGCCGTCGCCGACGGAAAAAAACAATTCAGCGACGGCTAATGTGTCCAGCACTGTATGTAAACAGCCTTTACCGAAGTGCAGCGGTTAATAAAATACATGTCTTAATTGAACCTTTGCTGGAACTGATTTCGTTGCCACATCTGTAACAGTTTTGCAGATTTTTTTTGTAGGTGATAGATATGGATGGTTTTACCTAGAATGGTGACAACAATGATAAGGAATTGGAAATCTGTACCAAAATGTCATTACCCAATAAATTATCGGGGGTTTAAAAGTCACTCTGAATGTGAGGGAGGGAGGAAGGGAGGGAGGGAGGGAGGGAGGGAGGGAGGGAGAGAGAGAGGCAGGTTCGCACCTGGGTATGTAGCAGGCACTGTCACTGAGCCCCAAGAAGAAACAAAGCAGCTGTGATGCTGACAGTGACGTCACTGTAGTCAATAATGGATAATAATGGGCAACAATGGATAATAAAACCGATCACAGCTCCAAAACTATCATGTATTTCTTCAAACGAAAAAGGCCAAAAATCATTTGAAAGTTTGGACTATTTGATACAAGGGTTTGAAAAATGTAGGCTAGGGCCACATTATGACTTTGGAGTAGGCTCATTTCCATACTGGTTCCTGCCTTATGAGGAAACGTAGTAAATGGCATTTGCATCCATTTGTGGATAAACAAATGCACCCACCATGTTCTTTCATTCTGACTGCTACCACAATCTTTCTCCATGCACAAGAAAAAAAAGTTACCAATTCAACCGTGGATCCCATAAATAAAGGGTGTTCCAAGTATGTGGGTTCCTTTTGTTATAGGACATTAGGAGTGCATAGTGGTCTAGTGCCTACACCACTGGATAGCCAAGCGGGAGGTCTGGAGTTCAAATCCCATCCCCACCACCTTCACTTGGCTAGATCTTTTTCTGCTTTTCACCTGATGTGTCCAGTCAAATTTGCATTTCCTTCTCTACCCAGGGTCAGGAGAAAAGGTATGGCATAAGGACGGTCAAAATGACTCTAAACTAGTTACAGTACACTCCCTTTGGGAACCTTCCCTTCCCCCCAAACCCATGGACTAAGGTGTTGCAACAAATGAAGCAAGCATTTACTTTTACAGTGGGGCTTAACGTCGGCCTATTTCTGCCGCAAGGCTAAACACCGATGCCAGGGGGTGGTCCTTCTCCTGGAAATTTGGCCACTCTGGGGATCTTTAACATGCACTCGCACAATGTCACAAACACACGGGACCAACTACTTTACTTCCCCTCCGAAGGAAGGCGCACTCTCACTTTTCTACCACCTGGAGAAAAGTCACCGACCTCGGCAGGGTTCGAACCCGCAACTTTGGGACTAGAGGCAAGCGCGCTAACCACCAGTCCACCGGCGCAGGCTATAGACTACAATATAATAATTATGATGGATCCCGAAAGAATGGAAAGAACCTACTGAACATGCCAGTCAAGGCCTCACATATAGGCCTGCTGCTTGAAATTGTTGCCGGTTGCTATCCGTAAATCTACAACAATCCCTATTATTATAAACGAGAGTGGATGTACGTATAATTAATACGGGTAATTTATTTATAAATTTTTACACAGTACTGTATTTGGAGTTTGGCAGCACAAACAGTCAGCAACATCTCAGAAATACAAAGGTCTCTTACAGGGCTGCACACAAGTTGTTTGGACTCTAAGCTAGGTTGGGCAAATTTCCAGGCATGACAAAACACGGCAGCCAAAAATTCCACTTATCCAACTGAGTTTCATATTCGTGATTGTGGACAAAACCCCTCTGAACTCTCTCCAAGTGAGAAAATCTTTAGTATGACATGCAGATTTGGCTGGACCTCAGAAGTGGTTTGCCTATGGCCTAAACCCCCACCACCATACTGCCTGATGCAAGTATCAATGGCAATGTCCGGTTCCTTAAAATTATGAAATACATGTGCGCAACCTCCAAACACCCTATTGTCTCTTGATTTTCTCATACCTGTTCCATAATGTGTCAATGTTACTCTGAGAATTTCAAACCTTTTTTCATGTATTAAGCACCCTACCAAACTACATCAATAGTTACTTATCTTGCAACATGTTACCATATGTAAGGTTCTAGATCATTGATTAACAGCAGAAGACCTGAATGGTGCAGGGTCATACATGATCACTGCACATCTTTGCTCAAATGTTCCTCTATGTCATCAATTCTTTACGGAAATACTTCAGCTGCACATTTTCTGAGTCTACTCACCAGCTCAAGCATACCCAATCTCCATAACCAAATCCGGCCCCTAAGCACAGGTCAACCAAGTGACAGCCTCAACTTGAACCATACGGGAAGCCCGCACATAAACAATCTAATCTGCTGTCAACCCCATGGCTCACACTGCAACCCAATCACAACCTACGTCAATGTGCGATACAATCCTGAACTCATCACCTCCACTATTCCACGCAATATGCTGTCCCTCCTCCTGTTCCCGTGGATCCCGTGGCAGGCCTTTCAGCCAGGACCATTCACCGGAGCAGAAACGAGTGCCAACCTCCAGACCCGCGCAGGAAAGTTACACGGCTGATAAGCGTCAACATGGCGTCGTCGCTTTCGCCACACAAATAAAGTCCCGTATGCAGCGTTGCCGGTTTTACTCCCTTGTTTACCACCTAGCTTATTAAAGATTAAACTAATTTTATATTAGTAAAATTGATCCTAACTACGCTTCCGATTTATAATAAAATATTTACAATAAGTTTTTGGTGTACTTGGGTCTCTAGAGAGTGGTACTATCTTTTGCCGGTAGGAGGGGCGGTGAATACATGGCGGCTATTGAGCAGATAGTTCTACTCAAGTTTTGTGTGCGGTTCTACTACTTCTAGCCTACTTCTACTAGTAGTACGGCGAGTACGGCCTACCTCAGCCTGATCGGAAGTTATTGGACGTTTCTGGGCCCGTTTCTGTCGGACTGTGGTGCGTGGCGGTGAGTTGAGTACACTGTAAACCGCAAAGCATTAAAAAAGCATTAACAGAACATCACAGGTGAGTCTCAGACGGACCATTAAGTGAGGTATATTTTTAATGCTGTGC
>JYFJ02004006.1:0-35583 GCA_000934665.2 Catajapyx aquilonaris
TCCTCCTTGCACCACCTGTGAGAGGGCCTGCAACATTGAAGAACTTCCGTGTAATCGAACTCCGGTGTGCACGTACCTCGCGCCGTGCATCATATGCAACAGACCAGGCTATGAGAATGTGCCGTGCTCTAGTATCGTGCGACCCGACCGCCCATGCCTCATCGACGAGTTGCCATGTGAGCTGGAGAAGGTTTGCGGGCACTTGGAAGAAGTACCTTGTGTGGAATGCGACTGGCCGGGATTGCCAGACTGTGATCAAGTAAAGATTCCGGATCGGCCATGCAAGCCCAGAGAGTTGCCTTGCCGGAAGAGGGGAGTGCCTGACAGCCTGGTTAACGCCACGGTATCCAGATACAACTATGTCCAGACCATGAGGCCCAAGCGGTATGCCCCGTACGTCACGGTCCAGGATCCGAGGAGTGCCACTGGACGGATGTGTTGGGACACTGCCTTGACGTTGGCCTCTATTGCTTTCCATCATCTGCTGAAGTGACGACGGAGCAGTCATCCAAACACCCAAGTATCACATAAGTTCCTACTTGTCAGCCAATTAAGCTTGTGATCCTTGTGTTAACCATTGAAACCTTCATTTTAAGTAATTGCGCCATGCAGTGCATACCGTAACTATCTAAAGATTTCAAAATACCCGTTTGCCGAGTGGAGACGAATTCAGTTGTTCAGTGAGATTAGCAAGCATTTTGTTACATTGTGCACTAGTGTATGTGTTTAATCAATAATAGTCTAGATTAGTTAGCATCTCTGCCCATTTTTGTGTGTGCAATTTATCTGAAGTGATAAGCACGTCACAGTGTACAGTGTACTGTGAGCAAACCCCTGTATTCCCTTGGTCTGATTACAAAAGGCAACAACTAGCTATAGCCTCATGATCACAATGTAATCCAGTGTCTTAATTACAGCTTAATTACCTCTCTTTTATATATCTAGAAAATTGAATGGTTGATAGTTGGGCAGGTGTTAAATGGATGTTGCTGAGATAATGCGTTTTTAGACCCTAACTGTCTGGTAATAAATTATAATCATCTTGTCTTAATCTTGGCTTTGATGCCGTGATGAAAGCCCTGCCAGCAGATTTTTTCTGAACTTTTCGTTGGGAGTTGTATCCTCATGTAATAAAATTTGACCATTCAATCTTAACGAAGAACACTACTTATTTGAACCTTGGCCACATTCTTTGATCCAGAACAAAATATGCCTACAGGAAATATTACGTCACTGAATATCCACACACCTTACTTACAAGTGCGAACCACGCCACTGATTCACTCCACTTTCTGGTGAGTTGTTTGGAGCAATTTTTCCTCTGATACCAGCGTGGCCAATTGACACACTTTTTGTAGGTATCAGTTTGGTTACAATTCACTTGTAGACGTCGTATCCAGGTTGTGTTACGCGATGGAGGTCAGTTGGAGATCGCTTACTCAATGCAATGATTGTATGTACTGTAAGGGGGAAACAATATTCTCCTGACTTTATTGGCATTCCGTGGTTTCCGTTGACAACATGCATGTACAGCTTCAAGTCTAACACAGCACTTTAACCGCAACATGCGAAACGGCTGAATATTTTTCTAAAGCTTCAAATGATTACTCTTTGTTTATGGAAGAAACATGTGTTTTGGAGGGGGAATGTACACTTCAACTTCAGTTTCAGCTGATTCCTCAATTTGCTTTTCACCTTCCTTCCTCCATTCCTGTAAATACACACCGAAATTAGTTCAGATTCATCCATATAAAGACAGGCTGCCCAAACATATGGCTCCTTCTCGGAACCAATTGGCTTGAAATGTTCGAGACGTATGTAAACGTATACCATAATTTTTTCTAGAGTGAAGAGCACAATGGAGAGGATCATTCCGGTGGCAAGTATGACGCAAGGTGCGAGGACTTTCACAGCCGAGAAAGCTTCCACAGGCTGGTTCACTCCTCCGCATGAAAAGCTTCTCAACTTATTCCAACGACTTTTTAGAGCATCCAGTACGCCAGTAGTGTGCATCTTTAGGAGGCTGGAAAATAATAACGTTGGCCCAGATTGACTTAGCTGCGGATTTTTCCTTTGAAAAAAAAAACTCACTGGTAATTCATGAGCCTGAGGTACGGTGAGCTATGTTGCAGTCCCATGGCCTGGTTGTCTGTGAAGTAAGACCCTGGGATGTGCGACACCAGACAGGCCCAGTCCAGGTGTATGTTGAACACATTGTTGACCGTCAGTTGATTGGCCAACGCAGCGTGGTTCTCTATAGTGGCCAGCTCTGCCCCTCCATTTAAATCCTCGTAAGTGCACTCGTCCGTAAGTATCTTCTTATTCATCTCTCGGTACACTTCCATCGGATCATTTTTCTGTTTAAAATGTGCATTAGTGACTATCATAGTGTTTAAACCAGAGTTTGTTACCGTAAACAGAGTAGAGAGCATCCAAGGGTGAGCGCATAGCTTCCAGTCATTGCGATGCAGAATTTGCTCCACGTTTTGAAAAGGAAGGGTCAACTCTCGAACGGTCAGATACGAAGTGAAGAGAGCTCCGTAGCACCAGTACGAGAAGAGGAAAAGGAAGCTGCCGAACCAGACCACAAGACGTCCGCTGACACACGGTGGATGATCCTCCGATTCTGACAAACCGGAAAAGGTAACCATTTAACCTATTTTAGTCACGCTGAATCCGAAAAACCGTTTGTTGTTTAGGTCCTGATACCTGTCCACAGACAGACGGACAGCCATTACATGACTTTTTTTTTTTTTTGCAGAGAAAATGTCTGAAATGGGACCCGCTATATACTTACGCACTCCTTTTTGACAAACGGCTGAGAAGACAATCCAGAACTGGTCCTTCAACAATGGATCCAATTGTCTGCAAGTCATGCGAGTGGTGAAGTACAGAACCAGGGATACCACAATTATGGAGATGCCCAGGGATGTCCACATGTTCCAGTGGAAAGGCATGACTGCTGCTCTCCACCAAGAGGAGCCCGAGCTGCCTGGTTCACTCCACTGAAGATATATGTAAATACTGGAAATAATTTAAACTCGTGATAAGAACCACATGGAAAATTCACAGGAATTTCCTACCCGTCGATTAGGAGCGGAGTTGTGAAATCTATGGCCGTTTGACGTACAGATGTGATGGAGAAAGGTCCCACGATCATGTCGTATGACCCGTTGACCAACCCTTTTATCATTCCCACCCATGTACGACCATCCACTGCCAACTGTCCGTAGATTTTATCCAGCTCAGAGATACCCAAAGAGTACCTGCATTTGAGGTAATGTACTCAACATTTTTTTCATGACTTACAAAAAGTGCTTACTTGAAGTTGAGGTTCTTTCGCAGCGAGTGGAATATTTCCTCGTAGTATCCCCTCTCACCAATTTCCAGTCTGTTGCCTGAAGGATTGGCAACGAGAATGTTTTCTTTCTGAGAGAAGAAAGGTGCACACTTCCTGATAGTCTGCAGTGTGTATGTTAATTTAATAATCTTTAGAAACCATCACATTACTGCCTGATTTATTGACCCCCCTGCGCACAGTACTTACATCAACCATTACTTTCAGTGTGTGTCCTTCGAGATGCTTCCTCCTGACCCACAGCATGGGCATGGGTTGCATCACAAACTGCTGCGACACTCTCTGAGCACGTTGATTCCACACTCCAACGTCATCTCGTCGAAGACTGGACTTTGTGTCGATCCGATAGACTTCTTCAAGTTTGGCGTCTCCGTTGGACTGGATCGTCGCAACTGTCACATTGCTGTCGGAAAAGGCTGTCGACTTGCCCATTGTGACAGTGGTCAGCTGCTCGTAGTTCTCCTGTGGGATCACTATTAGCCAGCGATTTCCAGCACCGAATGGCTGCGAGTTGTCCAGTTCAGTCTAAAGGTCAGATATACTTTTTTTTAAATTTAAATTTCATCCCCCAAGAAAATGTTTCGCTGCAAATGTCGTAGACCAATTTGTATAAATTTATGTGGATGATAATATCTGTATAAAAATTAAATTATTGGAAAATTCCGGGGCTATCGAGTTCAGATATTGAGATATTTTTTGGGGGGACTTACACAAAATGTTAACCATACCTTGAAGGATGTGAGAGTTTCTTTAGACGGCGCAAAGAGTGTCGATCGTGCGTTGGGATTGAAGCGATTGTTGAGGTGAAGATCATTGTCTTGGGTAAGAGAGCTCACTGTTTGGACCCGGATATTCACGACATCTAGGATCTCTTGAACGAGCTCTAGGATGTCATCTGCTTCGTCATGTATGTATGTCTCTGTCGGGAACAAATGTATATGAAAAATGACGTGCACAAATAATGTGTAGTACTCACTGTTCTTTGGCTTCAGAGTAAGTATTTGAAGATCGTTCACTTTAAAACGCTTGCAAAAAGCAACCACAAATTTGCTCCAGTCGGACAATCCCATGCTGGTGCCTAATAACATGACCAGCACCAGCATTAACGAATGATTCGGCTTCATTGTGCCCTCCTCTTAGTGTCTCTCCGACACATTTGTGATTCCTTTCGATACTAAAATGAATCACCAAACTTATTCTTAAAAAAAAGTGACGCAAATCCTCAGAACTCTGTGGTTGACAAATCAATGGTTACTTAGCAGAGACCTGACGCCAATCGCATCGTTTGTTATTTTATTGACGGAGACAGAGGGTTCCCAGAATAGCTTAATCCCCCCCAGTCGAATAATTACAGTATTTGCTCTACCATTAGGCAATGGACAGGTTAGGCTAATTGGACAATTCTTGCATGCTGAAATACCCATTACGAAACTTTATGGTACACGCAAAGATCGTTAGGAGTCGTAAAGATAACGAGTAATTAGTCCGCGAGACTTCTTAATATAGGATTGGTGCTTTGATTAACTATTATAATAATAGGGTAGATATTTCCATTTTAATTCATTTGCATTTCACACTCAGCATTTCTCATTTTCATAGTTTTGCATTACTTACTTTTTTTTCATCATTTTGTAAGTTAATGGACAAAATGTGATATTTGAAAAGTGCTGTGGACAAATGTACTGTTCGCAAAATTAAAAAGGCTTCTCAATTTTGCTTACAAATTAAATTGCAATAAACAATTCACTGTCCGACTGTCCGACTGGATTGCAAATTAAATTGCAATCATTATTAGAAATTACAAATTAATAAAGAGGTAATAATGTGGCCTCTTTCGTAAAGATGTGGAGGAAAATTGTCAATTTTTCCATTTATTTACTGAGCGGGTAGGTAGAAACCAATTGCCCAATTTCCAACACAAAATGTTGCCTACGCTACAAGTAAAATCAATGTCTCCATTGGTGACACTTTAGGCCTTGATTATTTTCCAGGAGATTTTTCTTACGTAATGATCTCATGCTATCTTGGGACATGCAATAATAATTGGATAGTGCTTAGAATATTATAATCACAAATCGATTGGGAGCATCTGTAAAACTGAGAAAACATTTACTTCATGCCACTTTATTAGTGCCAACATTCAACATAAAAGCCATAAAACAAAAATACATGCAGGGTACAGAGCATGTACAGAGAGCATGATTTCAAGTTGTGCGCATGCAGATATTTTAGAAAAGCACTTCGTGCTTCGGAGGAGCAAAGTAAGGCGCCACAATCTTCCTTATCTCCTCTCGTTGTTTCCGATGCTCGTTCGAGACCTGAAGAGACAAACAGGCACAACTAATAATAATTGAAGTTGAGAAACTTGTCTGAATAATTTGAATATTATATTATTGAAGTACGTAGTATACCTGGAGGTGTTCTAGAAGGAAGCAGATGACTGCAAGGACTATTCCTCCTGCCAGGATGATACAAGGGGCCAACACCTTGATTGCCGAAAATGCTTCCACTGGTTCGCTTATCCCTCCGCACGAGTAAGGTTTCACTCGATTCCAGCGATTCTCCAGGGCGTCCAAAACACCCGTGGTCTGCATCTTCAAAAGCCTGTGGAAAAAATATATTACAATAGTGTGAATGGACTGAGCAAATGACGGATATACTTACTGATAATTGATGATTGCAAGGTATGGCGTTCCTTTGGGGAATCCCATCGCTTGGTTGTCAGTGAAGTAATCAATCGGGATGTACGATATTTGACAGGCATATTCAAGCTTCACGTTGAAAACCCTGTTTATTGCCAACACGTTTGCCAACACAGCACGTCTACTCTTTAGAGCATATGGGACTGCTTCATCCTCTTTTTCATATATGCAATTCTGGTTGGTGATTTTGTCGTTCATCTCTCTGACCACTTCATTCGGATCTTCTTTCTGGAAAATAATATGTTGTTTTATTTTAGCTTTTTAAAACTTTGTGACAAAATTTTTGTTATATATATATTTTTAAAGTTGAGTCTTAATGATTACCGTAAAAAGCAGAGAAGTCATCCAGGGCATGGCGCACAACTTCCAGTCCTCTCGAGGCAAAATTTCTTCAACACTTTGAAAAGGTATTGTCAGCTCTCTGACGGTCAGAAACGAGGTAAACAAAGCTCCGTAACACCAATAAGCAAACACGAAGAAGAAAGTACCGAACCACATGACCAAACGGCCACTGACGTAAATTGGTGTGTCCTCCGGCTCTGAAAATGAAGGGCAGACATTGAACACTGATGGTCTGAGCTATGTACAACATGAACTAATTAATATTAATTCTCTCATTTATTTGTAACAATGATTTGTGTAATAATGACTTACCAACTCCTTTCTGACATAGTGCTGAGAAGAAGATCCAGAATTGGTCCGAGAAAGGAGCGGTCGTATCCTCTGTGCACACGAATCTGTTTGTGAAATACATGATGATCGAGATCAAAGGCATTGCGATGACAAGGGACGTCCAGGTGTCCCAATTGAAGGGCATAACCACAGCCCGCCACCAGGAGGATCCGCTTCCACCAGTTTCGCTCCAACGAAGAAATATTTTGATACTGGCAATGAAAATTACAAATTAGCATTAATTATAATTAATTCCCATCAGCATTACATACCCATCAATGAGAGATGGAGTCGAGTAGTCGATGACATCTTGACGACTTGTGGTGATGGAAAAAGGACCAACCAGTACATCGTACGATCCGTTAAGCAATCCGCTTACCATTCCTATCCAAGTCCTCTTGTCTTTTGCAATCTCTCCGTACACCTGTTCCAGTTCGGACACTTTCACAGTGTATCTGATTGAAGAGAAAAAAAAAACTGGTCATGAAGGTCTTCACAAAAATTGTGCATATATAGTTCAAGACATTAATGTTAGTTCAACTTATACATACAATGGTATATAATACTTACGTAAAGTTGAGTATTGTTTGTAGAGTGACGAACACTTCGGCGTGAAAGCCTAGTCCTACTTCTATCCCTTTTCCAGAGAAATTTCCAGACATTGTGTCGATTTGCTGGAAAAGTTGAATAAAAAGAGTAAAATATTACTCCGTTTTTCTGTTCAATGACATGTTGTGATGACAATATTATTAACTAATCCTACGTCTATGATTATTCTGAGCCGATGCCCTCCAAGATCGCGTCTTCTGTCAAAGATCATGGGCAGCTGTTTGACGTCGAATGGATCCATTCCAAATTGAGGGTGTCTGTTCCAAAATCCCAGAAGTTTCTCTCCCTTAATCAGAGGCGTGTTCTTGTCAATCCTGTACACCTCTTGAAGCGTGGCGTCTCCGTCGTCTTGCATCGCCGCCACTGTGATGTCGCTGTCGGTGAAAGCAGGTGACTTTGCCATCGCGTCGGTCATCAGGTAGTCGAAATCATTCTCGGGAATTACAATCAACCAACGGTTACCGGCTCCAAATGTCTTCGTCTTGTTTCCCTGAGCCTGGAAATAATATTGTCACGTGTTATTAATTATAATTATATGTGTGCAAATACCACTGTACACCTTGATTGACGCCAGTGTTTCTCTAGACGGCGCCATCAAAACTGACTGGGCGTTAGGGTTGTACTGATTGTTGAGCAGCCTCTCATTGTTGTTGTTGAGAGAGCTGACCGTCTGAACACGGATGTGTAGGATGTCCAGGATCTCTTGGACCAACTCCAGCACTTCCGCGTTATCCGTTGCTGTTGTGACGAACGACACATTTTGACAGGAACATTTTGGCAAACGCTTCTTATACAATGACAACTTACTGTTCTTCGACTTGACTGTCAGGATTTGCAGGTCTCTCACTGCGAACCGTTTGCAGTAGGAGACGACGAATCTGCTCCAGTCGGACATACCAACACTCATGCTGACCATCACTAGCATCACCAGAAGCACCGAAATGTGATAAGTCTTCATAAGTGACTCACCTTATTTTGGTTCATTCCGTTTGATTTACACTCAGTTGATATTGTGTTGCAAGAAGAGAATCTCTGGCAGCGGAATATATTTTGAAGGAATCCTTAGAAACCACTCACAGTGAGGCAATCAATGGTTTCCAAAGTCACTGTGGTTGTGTGACATTAGCCGCGTCGCATCTGACATAGCGTGATTCACCTGATAAAGATCATGGCGCAATTATTGAGACACCTTCTGGAATATTGACCCACGAACAAGTACTGTACAGTGTTTCTTTCGCACTCTCTGCTTCGTTCAAGAGAAACATTAATCAATTTGTTGCATCGAGTCGTCAAGGCAGCTGTCAGATGAATCACGCCATCATCTAGTAGCTGTACTGCGCAATTAAAAAGCGAAATAAAAATACCACACGGCCATTTTTCGATATCAAGCGACAGGTCGAGGTGACGGGAGAGACGACCAGGGATGTTTATCCGCCGCAAGTCATCTAGCAAAGTCCTTCCCCTATTGCGCGTAAGCAGAACGGGGACCAATCGGAAGCCTTGGTCATACAACGTGTTGTGTGAAGGGGCCAATCGGAAGGGTCGCGGTAAAAAATATTCGGCGGACTTATACAACTAACAGCGAATGTTTTCAATATTATAGATAATTATTATCGGAGACTCCAGTGTGTTTTCAGAAACGACACACATTGGTTGAATGTTTGACAGCATATAACTCCTTTATTATTGCCAACTCAACAAAGATGTTGTTTTTCAAGCATTGACATGAATTGATATGAAGTCCCGGTACCGCAAAACACGAGTGAAGAACACGTAATGATCCGGATCGCAAACGGTGGACACTCCTGAACTAACAATCCCTTGCAACACGAATCTGGGCTTGTTGTTGACCATAACTCTGAAGACCATTCCTCCTCCGCTGTCTCCAGGACACACGGTTTTACCTGCAAAAGACATACGGTGTCAGTTTTTTTTTAATGCAAAATTTGTGAATATGTCAACAATAATGTACCGTCTTCCTTTCCAGCGCAGTAGACAGTATCAGTTACGCGAGACACAGCAACACTGTCCTTAAAGCTTTCTATGCAAGTGTTGTGTGAAACCACTGGCATTTCTACTTCCATCAGATCCTGAGACACTTCACCTCTGTCTGTCAGTCCCCATCCCAATATCTGCGAAATAATTTTTTGTATAATTTTATGTGCATTTCACATATTGCTTGGTGAGACTAGGGAGCATATACTATACATAAGAGGCGCAAACATTCGATTTCCGCGTCTCTCTGTTTGGGGTGTTGCCAAGGCTGGCGGCCATTTTGAAGCGGGGGCAACGCCAACGAGGGATAAATAGGGTACAGGCAAAAATAGGGTCCGCCATCTTTGATGGTTTTGCGGCCATGGCAACTACACGGCAAGAACACGCGCGAATCAAAAATGGCGGACCCTATTTTTGCCTGTACCCTAATTATACCTCGTTGGCGTCGCCCCCACTTCAAAATGGCCGCTAGCCTTGGCAACGGCCCAAACAGAGAGACGCTGAAATCGAATGTTTGCGCCTCTTATGTATAGTATATGCTCCCTGGTGAGACTTACAGTCCCTTTCTTGCCGTGTATTGTTGTAAAATCAACTTCACTCGTTCCTAGCACTCCAGGATAACATGCTGGACGAACGTGGCTTGTTATGTGCACAGGTTCTTTCAGTACGACAAGAGCAATGTCAGGTTCTAGTATCCTCCAGTTGTACCTCGGAGATATGATTAGTTCTTCAGGCTGAAATTACAAACAATTGTCCCTATACCACTTCCTTGTACACTACATTATACTGTACAGTACCTCTAGATACTGGACAAACTCTTCGTTCTCATCAATGTCTATGTACATCTTTCCAAAGCCAAGTCTCATACTGGCCGGATCCCTAGTTTTGGAGCCTTGTTGAGGTATCGTCACACAATGGGCGGCTGCAAAAAATAAGTCCATAGTCATCTGTTAGCTCATCCTTCAATTTATTTCTTTTTTACCTGTCACCACAACTCTGTCCGACACCAGTGTACCGCCGCAGTGGTACCTCCAAGTACCTCCGGCATTGTTGTAAAGAGCCACATGCCACGGCCATTCGCCTCTGTCCGGAATCTCTCCATTCGACACAAAACTTATGGTCTTTCTAGCATTTTTGACGCCACAAGCTGTAATAATAGTGCGAACATTATAGAATTGGCTCTATGCCTCTGTTTGTCCGGCGCCATCTCCATGAGGGATATGGTAGTACTGCGTTGACAATCCATAACCATATAACCTTACTTGGAATGCAATGAATTTCATTTTGGGTGTCCCATTGTCCATCGCTGCCACAGGTCGAATGGCTTATGGTTATTCCTTTGGGCTCATAAAATTCGGCACATTGGTAGCTGACGATGGATCCTGGTGCAATTGGTTGATCGCAAGGGATTGTTCTTCCTCTGGCCGATTCACACCTGGTTGCTACACCCGCCTTTGGGATAACAGGCAGACAACGATTCTCTTGAGGATGATCTATGAATCCTAACTGAGGTTGCAGATCTGGTGTTGGAGCTGCTGGAGTTGGTTCAGGCACATTTGGCTGATAATATTCTGAAAAGAATAATTAATGAATCCATATAATGAAGGAGAAAGTTTGTCGGTATGTCCGTGCTACCTAGCCCACTTCCATGCTACTGAGAGTGCTGAAACTTGCCTTTCTAAATGTCCAAAATTTATGATTTTTTTTTCTCTATTGTGTCGATGCATGATTTTGAACTTTGGCCTTTGTTAGTATAAATATGGTTGATTATACCTCCTGGTTGAAGCTTGCATGTGAAATGCCTGTAGAGGTCGCAGGGTTGGGTGATCCAAAAGCTGTGCCATTCGACCTCGACGCAGTTACTGGTACCGTCTGTTACTGGTTGTCCGTCGTTCCAATGGGTAAAATCCACTGCGGTTCGGTCGCTCCATTCAAACCGGCCTATTAGATCCCAGTTTAATCCTATCCACATCCGAAAGTACAGATTTCCTGAAAATTAAACATGAATAATATTATCTCATTGTTATTATTTTTGGGGGAACCTAGCAGATGTAAATCAGGCTCGTTTGGCTCTTGAAGTGATTAACAGATAATTTTTTTCTGAGCATTTTGTGTAATTGTGATGTGTATAATCTTTTGCTGTTGTACAAAAAGGGTACAATTTGTCTGACTTACCTACTAAAAACTTGTGTTCATCGTCGCTATGAATACTTGCAAGATCTGCGTTTCTGTGAAGTTTCTTGCAAGTCGACCTGGAATTTGCCCAAGTGTCCGCAACGTCAGAAAAGTAGTAGCACATTCCATTGAAAGGTACCCAATCGGATGGACACATGGCTGCGTGAAAAGACAACAACTTTGATTTCAATAGGAAAATGATTTCATTGAAAATATTGCGCAGACTTTTACCTAAATTTAATCCGCATGCGAATAACTTGCGTTCCTCGCACGAAGTAGTGATCCATTCACCAAAGTCGTGCTCGTAATCAGATCCAACCATGTACAACTGTCCACACTTCTGGTTTCCATAATTATTCGGTTCACCTTTCCTCCACTCAGTGAAGTCCATTGAAGTTCCGTCGCTCCATTGCCACGATTTGGAGACAGAGTAAAGTCCTACCCAAAGTTGCCATCGCAATTTCTCTGCCAAAAATATTGTAATTAATTTAGTTACTTGTAAATTTGAGCTGGCACATAATGATTGAAAATACAATACAATTCAATTGCAATTCAATGCAAAGCTCTACATCAGATTTTTTTTTTAAAGTCGATACAACCGGACCTTACTGTGCAAGTAATCCTGCTCCTCTTGATCATGGATGCTGATGAGGTGTGAATCTGAATGCAAATTTTTGCACGCATCCAACGCTTCAGGCCACGTAACCTTATAACTAGGAGTGAGGTAGCAAAAATTGTTGAAAAGTTTCCATCCAGATGGGCAAGACTGACCTTCAACTGACACAGCTGAAATATTATTAGAAAAATTATGTAAGAAAGTGACGGCATTCACTAATGCGATTAATATTAGTTGATTAGACTCGTAATGAGAGTTGATTAATTAAGCTTATATAAATTATTAATATTATATGCCAATCACATAGTAGGTGTTTCTTGGCTTCAATGAACTTCAGCAGCTTTTTTTACAGTATGTAATTACATTAATTACCTTCATTGCTATTGAATCATGAACATTACGCGGCTGTCACTTATTATTAAAACAACAACTCACCTGATACAAAAATTAAAATTTGAACGAATGTTGCTCCCATCATTGTTCACTCTTTAGTGTTTATTACACGTGGCACTTCACTTGTAATTTCCACTTGGTTTTAACCCCTTTTTTTCTTATCCGGTCAAAGTGAACCCGAGGAAGGTCAGTTGTATTGTCTGCAAGCACTTATGAAGCACTATAGAAGAAGGTATAAAGTGCTGTGGTGTACTGCTCGCAAGCATTTCCTCTATACCCTGAGGTGGTTCAGCTTTCTGGAGGTATGCATAAATCATTGGGGGGGGTGTGTGTTTTTCCCTGCAAGAAGGATGTAGACGTCCTATGAAGGTCGTTAGGTCACTTGGAAATTTTTCGAAAAGGTCAGGTTTGTTTGGATGGTACGTAATAGACCCTGGAAGCGTTGTGTATACATTTTTGTGTAAAAAGTTCTGTAACAGAAATGACAATATTTTTTTCTGAGTGGCTGATATGTCATCAATTATTACAATATTTTTATTCTTCGTTTTTTTGTGTGGTTTACATAATTTTTATTACGGAATATGTTCAGCAATCATTTCGCTGAACCGTGTGGCACGTGTGAAGAAGATGTAATCTGTTGGATTGCATTCTGTAGACACTCCCGAGCTGACTATTCCTTGTAGCACGTAACGCAACTGTCCGCCAACACTGACTGGAAAGACCATTCCTCCTCCGCTGTCTCCCGGACACACAGTCTCACCTGGAGTAACAGAAGAAAAACAAAGGATGTCACACACAAAATGTTACACAAAATATGCTCACCTCTTAGTCGTCCAGCACAATACACAGTTTCTCTTATACGAAACACTGCGTTGCTGTCCTGGAAATGTTTTATGCACCTTTCCTGACTTGCCACTGGCATTTCGATCATCTGAAGTGCTACAGACACACGATGGTTTTCGTCCAGTCCCCATCCAAGTACCTGCATTGTTTTTTTAAAAAATTAACAGTACATATATTTGCGGGCAATATTTATGTGTGATGGGTGTGTGTTACCGTTCCTTTGGCTCCATCAATTGTGGTGAAATCTATCGTGTCTCCTAGTGCTCCAGGTACACATGCTGGACGGACATATGATGTGATAGTCACAGGTTCTGCCATGACTATAACTGCAATGTCTGGGTCTAATATTACCCAGTTGTAATGAGGTGATATTGAAATCAGTTCTGGCTGGAAAGATATTAATTATTACATACAATGTTAGAGTGTAAATTCGACGAACAGTGATTCTGAGAATATTCGTTTTTTCCAGAATTTCAGCGAATTTTTCGCATATAGGTTGTCGTTTTTTTTAATAAAAGTAACTGCTTCAGGTTTAATGCTTTCGCCAAACTTGTTTATCGCCGTGGGTTTGCAGAATATTTAATTTAGGAGCTGCTTACCACTCCATACTGCACATTAGGATCGTCCTCTTCGTAAGGGCTGAACAATTTACCGAAAGCTAATCTGACATCAGAAGGATTGTGTAATGTAGCTCCTCGATTTCTGACTGTCACGCAATGTGCAACTAAAATAATAAGAAACATTATTTGGCTAATTTTTCATCAATTCGGGGGGGCAATGATTTTCAAAGTGAACTTACCAGTGACTACCACTTTATCTGAAACAAGTGTCCCACCACAGTGATATTCCCATTTCCCTCTGTGTCGTATGTATATTCCAACATGCCATGGCCACTCTCCCCTTCGAGGCGTGTTGCCTCTCAGAATCAGCGAAATTGTTCGCGAATTGTTTCTGAGTCCGCAAGCTGTAAAATGTGTATAAAAAAAATCGTGTGACTTGATTTTTCGAAAAATTTCTGTGACAATCGAGAATAGAATCGCCTGGCAGTTAACTCACTAGGTTTGCAGGTGAATGTACCATCATCAGACCAATCTCCGTTCCTTCCACAGACAGCAATCTTTCCTGTACCCTCATAGAAATCTGAGCATCTGTAAGATGCTGTGCTCCCATATTCAACGGGATGCTGGCACGTTGTACGGTTGCCTTTCACGTTGCATTGTACTGTAACACCCTGGGGTAACGATTCTTGCGGTATGGCCGGACAGTACGTGACATCCTGCGAAGTGGTCGGAAGTTTTTCGTACGTTACTTCAGGACGAGATGTGACATGTTGCGTAGGTTTCAATGGCGATCTGGATTCTCCTGTCTCAACGGTTTCACACATTGTACTTTCTTTCGGTGCTGCTGTGTACTTCTATACTCACCTAACAATTGGTACTTGCACAGAAAGGGCTGCAAATCCTGACAATCTGTCGCCTTCCATTCTAATCCAACCAACTTGTAAATCCAAAGTTCGGCGCATTGTTTACTGACACTACCGTCTGAACTGATCTTGTTGTAATCCAACGCACTTCCGTCACTCCAACCCCACTGATAAGGTGTCTTTGAATGAAGTCCGATCCATTGACGAACATACATTCGATCTGAAACATTCAACTGTCAGAAAAAAAAAAATCAAACGGAAAGAGAGAATAAGCCGATTAGGTATACCTAATCGGCTTATTCTCTCTTTCCGTTTGTCAGTCCCGTTTCTACTTATAGTTATGGTATCTCTCGCAGGGAATGGCATGAATATTATTATTCTTGCAGGGAATAGTACTGCGCATTTTGCATTTCTTTGCACATGTGTCTCACCTACAAAAAACCTGAACTGGTCATCGCTGTGAATACTAGCCAGGTCAGAACCTTCGTGTATCTTGACGCATTCACGTCTTGCTTCGTTCCAAGTGCGTAACTCGTTTGGCAGGATGTAACACCATCCGTTGTAATGCTCCCACCTTGGAGGACAAGCAACTGATGGACATTATGAGGATGAGGAGTGTCCACTATGGGAAGTTGTTGGCCTCACCTGATCGCAATTGGCATACGTAATGCTTCTGATTGCTGCAATCCTCACTCAGCATGTAGCCTTGGCTTCCTTCAATTCCTGAGTATTCCAGGTATATGCTGGAGCACCTCTTGGTGTAAGGTGTGTTCGGTTCGCCTCCTTTCCATCTGGTGAAATCCACAGAACTTTGGTCGCTCCATACCCAGCTTCCAATACTTGAGATTGAATTTAGTCCTGTCCATATGTACGATCGCATAGAGCCTGGAAAAATATTTTTTTGAAGCCAATCCTTGACAACTAATAAACTTGTTGGAAGCTAACTTACGTGCAAAAAAGACATGTTCCTCTTCACTGTGTATGCTGGCCAGATCAGCACGAGGATCAAGTCTTTTGCATGTCTTTCTCGCCGATTCCCAATTTTGGCGATAGCTGGAACTGAAGTAACAACTCTTTCCAAAAGTGTCCCATCCTTTAGGGCATGACTCCTCTGAATTTAGACCTGCAAAAAAATAATAA
The DNA here is from genome assembly GCA_000934665.2 of Catajapyx aquilonaris. Taxonomy (NCBI): domain Eukaryota; kingdom Metazoa; phylum Arthropoda; class Diplura; order Dicellurata; family Japygidae; genus Catajapyx; species Catajapyx aquilonaris. Next base: position 15,927 of record JYFJ02004006.1, read on the forward strand.
TTTGCGGTTGGTTTCTCCCAAATTATTGCACAATTTGCACAAAAGTGTTGTGCCATGTGAATGTCCTTCAGAGGCCAACAATATTCTTACTATACAACATTCTTTTTTTCCACGCCATTTCCTAGAAGGACTCCGAAAGCCATTTTTTCGAACCAGAAAGTTCTAGGAATGGAATACCAACCTAACAATTAGGGGGGGGGGGGGGGGGGGGNAATTATTAAAGGAAATAATATCTGTATACACTGCATCGCAATAATTGATTTGTCTTTTAACTTATTTATTTATTTATTTACTAGCAGCGGAGCCCGTTCTTCGCACAACCTGTTGCCATGGTAACCACAGTTGCCACGGCAACCAAACTTGGACAAACAAACAGACAAACTTATAATTTTTCTTAACCGTAATATAATATTTATTTGCATATTTTTAAAAATACATTACATTGATATAGATTCAAGTTTTTTTCATGACTATAGTGACCCTGATTGGTGAGGTCGTATAAAAACACTTTTTTTATTGCAATGCCGTAGGGTCCAAAAACCCTGACCTTGAGACTTGCCCTGCCTCAATAAGAGTGTGTTAATGACGTGCGTGTTACGGCATACATTTCAAGTAGTAAAAATATTATACACGTTTAAATAATATCTCACGTGCAAACACGCAGAATTTCGCTAAAATTATCTCGCAGTATTTTTTTGTGTGTGTTCGAGTGCAAATATAGATGTGGCATGTTTGTCATGCACCAATTTTTAGAAGGCGTAATTAGGAGTTGTTTTTTTTTTGTAATAATATAAAACTGGCCGTAAAATCGCAATTCCTGTAGTAGCCTATAATATGTTAAGTGAAAAGGATTAATAATGACACTTATTGTAACAAAAAATAATCCATACCTGATATCCAAGATGATGCGAGAAGAACTGTTGAGATGAGCTGTAGGTTCATGTCCAGTCACGACTACATCTGTTAACCAAACCTTTTTTTTTTCCTCACAATTTCAATTGCGATCAAGACAACCTTTAGACGATCTCCGTGCGTAAACCGCAAATGGGGAGGGTATTACTTTAGTAGCCGCCAGGGAAATGAGCAGGTGAAGTGGTGTATAAGAAAACAGGTTTATCACAGAGCAACCTTTAAACTACTATACGTTTGGTGCAAGGAGATCTGGATTTTCCTTTGTAAAAATGTAGCGCATGCGCCTTTTTGCGATCATACAATGTGGTGCCATCTGTAAGTTGACAGCTCCAATAGCCGGATAAAATTTGAGCAACAATTTACTAATTAACAATCAGTATAATGATTAAAATGTCATAATTTGAAAGGGAGACACCAGTCGGGCATACTGGTAGTGCTCATGCATGCACATCGGGATCTACCAGTCAGAATGCGCATGCGCTATTTGAGAGAGAGCGCATGCGCATAGGAAATGCCATCTGTGTTAAAATTGCGAGTTGTCTCAAATTATTTGTAATAAATTTCGAAAAAGTTGATTAAGCTTCATTATTTCTCCCCCCGAATATTCTGCAAAATGACTAGTACTTAGCACTGGATGGCAGCACTTTTTTTTTCTATCTGCTGGTCATAGCAACATTTTTAAAGGCCAGGGACACCTACTTTTTGTGACCTTGCAATTCAAGTTCCCACAGGGTCGAATGGTAAATGATCTCTTCTCTATATTAAATGTGATAGTGTGTACTTGGCTTCTGCTTGGCTTACATATAAGAATAAATCATTGGCGCGGATTCCTCTTGGACACTGTTTTTCCCTTCTTCTTCTGGAGCTGTGGACTTTGTGGTTTTAATTCAATACAATAAATACCTGATTATTTTTATTTTGTCCAAACAAGCACAGTATAAAGAGGGATAATTATATCACTTAAATGTCACTGAGCTTTCTCACTATCCAGTGTGAAAACACGCTGACACGTGTGAAGAAAGTGAACTTTGTAGGGTCGCAAGCTTCGTGACGTGTCGAAATACCAAAGCTGGTAATTCCGTACAGGAAATATCGTTTGCTGCTTCCGGAACCGACCGGAAACATCATTCCGCCTCCGGAGTCGCCTCTGCACGAGTTGATTCGCGTACCTTCAAAGAAACATCAGCATATTAATAATAAGCTCATCGGAAATAATATTTTTGCAGTACTTCGAATAATAGTTAGTGTGTCTTTCTTTTTTTTACCGTTTTGAAATCCGACGCAGTAGTTTGATTCTCTGACGTAACTCTTCTCAGTACCTTCCAAAGAACTGCGACACTCTTGATGATGAACGTAAGGAAGTTCAGCAATTTGAAGCTCGGTGGCTAATTCACCACGGTCTGTTGTGCCCCATCCAACCAGCTGCAATTACTCTTCATGTACTACACAAAGCAGATGGAGAGAAAAAAAATATTATGTGTACTGACCACTCCTAATGACCCAGGCTTCAACGCCTGGTCCTCTTCGCTGGTTCCTCTTCCCAAAGGAAAACAAGCTGGACGAACCAGAGGGTTGATCTGCGCAGGTGTTTTCAGGATAACTATTGCAATGTCAGAGTCGAAACTTGAGGGATTGTAGTATTCGTACACCAAGATTCGATCAACCTGAAATTGGTGTCGTACAGGTGGCGCCACAAGCCGATGGCGGAAAAAGAGCGAAACAATTCGCTAATTGGCCGCCAACGGATCATGTCGCCACCAGCATTGTACAGTATACGTACGGTACCTCAATAAGTTGGGCTGATGATTCCTGAGCGTCGTACTGTCTGTAATATTTCCCCAGACCAACCATCATGTTCTTAGGTGCCATTGTCTCCACACTTCGACCTAACACGACGCAATGAGCAGCTGAAACAGTTCGCGTACCATCATGAGCATGAGCAATATTTTTAATTAGTTGCCAATACTTGCCTGTAAGTACTGCTCTTTCGGACACCAGTGTACCTCCGCAATGGTAGTCCCATTGTCCTTTTATTTGCACATAGATTCCTGCGTGCCATGGCCATTCGCCTCTTCTGGCATCGCTGCCTCCAAGAATCAGAGAGATGGTCGGAGGCGTCGTTTTAACACCGCACACTGTCAATTACATCATTGTAAATCATATCTACAATAGCCAACTTTATACCTATACTAGTACTACGTATAGAAAGCGAAGCAGTGCGCAGGCCAACGAACGTTATTGTGGCTTTGCCCACCACGACGAATATGTCGCGGGGCGAATACGCCGGGGGCGAAATTGTCACGGGGGCCAATATGCCGGGGGCGAAAAGTCCGAGACCCGTTTCACTAACCGCAGGCATAGAAAAATGTGAGCGAAGCGATAGTTTTCTACTAGTATACCTACTAAGATTGCAGGAGAGGGCACCGTCAATTAGAGACCATTCGCCATTTCCGTCGCAAGTCACTGTCTCTCCGCTGCCTTCGTAAAATCGGTCGCATTTGTATATGGCCGTAGTTCCTTGTGACAATGGTTGTTGGCATGATGTTGGTCTGCCTCTGAAGTAACACTCGACTGCGATACCAGGCGGCAAGGACGGTACGGCAGGACATGTCGCCGTACTTGGAGGTGGTGTTTGGTATGGCGTAAAAGGTGCGTTGGTTACAGGCCGTTGTGTTGTAATATCTAGAGGCTTCAGCGGCGATCCTGTTTCTCCTGATTAAAAAAAAAAAAAATCGCATCAAATTTTAGCACCGGATTGATGTTTACGCCCTCACGACTTCAGCCTCGGTCGCACGACCAGACGCTTTACGACCGGCTGTCGCACGGCCAGATGCTTTGCGACAGACAAGTCGTGAGTATCTAAACAGGCCTTTATCCGGATTAAAAATAACCCACTGCCACATTAGGTCACCCGTTACTAAAGTCCTTCCCGAGAAACTTACCAGACATCCGATATTTGCACAGGAAATGTCGCAACTCCTGACAATTCGCCGATTTCCAGTTCAGACCTGCCAGCTTGTAACTCCATAGTTCGGCGCATTGTTTGCCCCCACCTTCCGCAACATTCGGCATGACTCTGTTGTAACCCACGGGGCTTCCATCGCTCCACTCCCATTGTTGACCATTCTTCGACTTCAATCCGATCCACTGTCGGACATACATTCGCTCTGAAACGCGTTGAGAATGATTTTACTGTCGAGTTATTTTTAAATCGGTTTGTCCGCGGTTAGTCATCAGTTTTCCCATATATGTCAAACATATGGTACTACGTCCATAGGGGGGCAGTGTTGCCAAGTTTTCTTGTGTACCATAATGAGCAATTTAATTAGAAAAATAATAGAAATGTATGAGTGGGAGAGGGTCTGTGTCTGTCCACGGTGAGTCATCAGTTTCGCCATCTATGTGAGGCACATGGTACTACGTCCACTGGCGAGGGGGGGGCAGTGTTGCCAAGTTTTCTCGTGTACCATAATGAGCAATTTATCCAGTAATAGAAAAATAATAGACATTTATGAGGGAGAGGGTGTGTGTCTCTGTCCGCGGTGAGTCATCAGTTTCGCCATCTGTGTGAGGCATATGGTACTACAGTCAGTGGGACCAGTGTTGTCATATTTCTTCGTGTATATAATAATGAACAATTAATAGTACAAAATTTGGTTTAATGTCGAAACCTTACCGACGAAAAAGCTGAGCTGTTCATCGCTGTGTATGCTGGCCAGCTGAGCACCTTCGTGTATCGTGGCACATTCCGTTTTCGCCTCGTCCCAGGTGCGCAACTCGTTTGGCAGGATGTAACACACTCCGTTGTAATGCTCCCATCTTGGAGGACAAAACACTGTCAGACAGTATTGTGCGCGTTAAATAGTTATAATAATGAGAACCTTCTGAACGTGCAACATTTACCTGATCGCAATTGGCATATGTAATGCAAGTGTTTGCCGCATTCCTCGCTGATCATGTAGCCTTCGCTGCCTCTGATCCCTGCGTATTCCAGGTAAAGAGTCGAGCATCTCTTGGTGTGAGGTGTGTTCGGCTCACCACCTTTCCATCTGGTGAAATCTACTGAACTCTGATCACTCCATTCCCAGCTGCCTGAACTTGACAAAGAATTCAGTCCTGTCCACAGATAAGAACGCATGGATCCTAAAGAAAGGAAAAAAGAATATGGGTCCCCTTCACTAAGTTTTGCCTTAGTGCACCGCTTTAGCAGGATCGCACTAAGTCCGCACTAGGCCCGAACTAGGCCTAAAGCGCGACTCTGCATGCGACTTTTCTTAGTGAACTGGGTCACGTGGTTTAAAGCACTGCACTAAACTCTTGTTGTTTACTCTGAATACGGCCCTATATGATATGTCCTCCTAGTCAAATAAGAACCAAGGGAAAAAAAAATCCAAAATTTATGACCAATTTTCTAAGAATGTCTTACTGGCAAAGACGATATGCTGTTGTTCACCGTGGAGGCTGGCGAGGTCAGCTCTGGGGTCAAGTCTCTTGCATGTCTGACGAGCAGATTCCCAGTTCAATCTGTAACTGGAACTGAAGAAGCAGTTCCTTTCCAGAGTGTCCCATCCTTTTGGACAACGCTCCACTGAATTGACATCTGAAATGTGGGTGACAAAGCATACCGTAAACATATTGCAAATTTTCATATACGCCTTTAGGGCCAATTGTACAAAACAATATGTAGTACCATACATATAATAAAATATTCTGCGATTTACATTGAGACAGAGCGGCTACGACAAGCTTGAATAATTGAAATGCAAGTCTCATAGACATCCTTTTTCGTAGATTATTTGGTCACGATTAGCCAATTAGTAGACAAAAAATAGTAGCTACGACGATGCGTTATGACCTTGACAATAAACACGAGGTCATAAAATGTTAAGCTCAGTAGAAAAAATTGATATGTGAAGTTCAGTCATATTCGACAATTTTTCAAAGCAATCACGTTGGCAATGAAGCAGCTATTACTTGACTTATAAAAAATGGAATTACCTGATAATAATCCAGAGGCCACAATTGCAATTAACATCTGCAGGTCCATGGTACTATAATCACAGTTTGAGGCACAAACACCGCACTACTTTTTCCAAGAACTTATCCAGGCAGTCCATGAGTAAACGACCTACGAAATACTGCCTGTGAGCATCCAAGGTTTAGTGTGATGCGAAAAGAAAAAACAGGTTTAGGAGGACAACTTTGCATTCAGGTGTACGTCGCGAAAATCCGGATTTGCATAGCGCATGCGTACGTTGATTGCGATTCTTAGCCCATTCACTGCTTATTAGTTACACATCACGGACATGTTGTCAGCTGAGAAAACTTCGGCGGAATGACACGACCGAGAATTATCCTGAAAAAAAAAAACATTGTACGTGTACGCCACGGGTAAAAACCCAACAATTTCATTGGAAATCTACTCAGGAAGTTATGCGGTTTTTTTTTGTAGGTCGCAGATTAGCATATAGGCGTCATCTAATCTCGCCTCAAGCAACTCACAAATTGTATGAGAAACATTAATAAAAATGTGTTGCACGTACAGTACAGTGCTGACTTATAATTGGTGTCGTACTGGTGGCGCCACAAGCAGTGGCAGCAAAAGAGCAAATATAAATTTGGCCTCCATATGACCTTGTGAATATACCAAAATGATCCAGTGAAGGTGGTCATACCTGTGGGTCATACGGAGGCAACTTTCTATTCGCTCTTTTGCCGGACGCAGCTGATGGCGCCACAAGTACGACACCATGAATATACAAGAAGGGGGAAAATTGTAAAAATTCTGCTTGTCATAACGAGAAAATATTAGGTCACAGTTACAGTAGGGTCAAGCTAACTTAAGGGTTGTGGGCGTGGCTTGTGTCCTTTGCAAACAAGCTCCGCCCCTGCTGAGTTTTTGTTTTTTTGTATGGAATTTAGAACTTTTGGTGGGGAGATTGGCTGGGTTACCAATTGTGTTATGTACTCATCTAATTTTTGAAGTTTTACAACATAACGCCCATCTCCTTTGAAATCGAACCCTTATTGGTCGACGGGTAGGGGGCGGGGCTAATTTCTGGTTGCTCAGGACACAAGCCACCTCCCACAAAACCCTGAAGTTAGCTTACCTCTACTGTGGCTTTAAAAATAACTGCTACTTTTCTAGTGAAGTATGAATGTATGTGGTGATAGGAGTATAGGTGAAGTATAGGTGAATATGTAAAACAATTTTTATTCTCAAATTCCGTTGCATATACACACAGTAAATATTACTCATTGCAAATTTTCATCCCCAAAAATAATTGTCCCGAATTTTTAGTGCCATCTTGAGAGGACACGGAGGATCCATCGAGAGAACTTGCTGACTCGAGTGAAGTAGCTGTATTTGGTCGGATCGCATTCGTACTTCCCTTCCTGAGGGATGCCGAAGCTGACCACTCCCTTCAGGAAGTAGATGGGACCTTTAGCTGATTGGTCAGGAAAAACCATGCCTCCGCCACTGTCGCCTTGACACACATTTGTTCCTAATTTGAGGAGGAAAACAGGTCATTTATACATAAAATGTTCATGTAGTATCAATCCCTTCGCACAGATGGCGCACCCTCCCTCTCTGCACACTACTGCCACTGTGCGGGGGGTAGTGGTACTACAGGGACAGACTGAGCCGACAGAGTCACAAGCCAATTCTACATCCAATGAGGGATCTGCTCATGTCTGCTCATGTCTGCTCATGTCGATTGTAAATCATAATTACCATTGTTGAACCCAGCGCAGTAGATTGACTTGACACTGGCCGATTCCAGCTTGTGAAGACTTCGCGTGCACATTTGCTTGTCAACCACTGGCAACTCGGCTTTACGAAGCTCGTCTGCTTCTCTTCCAGATTCCGTCAGGCCCCAGCCAACAACCTTTAAAACAAATAACAATAACAAATTCATAAATTATTATTACAAAACTATTAGCGGACCCATTGTCAAATTTTGGAAACACTTGGCACACCCTCAACTTGGACGATAGGCCACTACCATATGAACACTCCTGCCTCTCTCAGGGAGAAAGTAGTACTTCCTGCACGTTGGTGATGAGTCATTTAGCGGACAAAGTCCACCAGGTGGCTATACTACTTTGTCCTCTAAATATTGTTGAGAGGAAAGTGAATGCTACGGTAACTAGGTGATGAGTCGCCTTGTTTATGGGGTGGAGTCACGGGTATTATGATAGGCAAATCACGTGAGCGTGATTTGAGTAGACTTTTTCGCATTGCCAAGGAAATATATTTCTAATAATTAGACAACAACAATAATTATCTCCGTTTCTCGTTGCCAAGTAACCTAAGGAAGATAATACTAAAGGATGTAGACTAGATCTTGGCAGATAGAGTGAATCTGGAAAACCGGAAGTGGTCGGTCACCGGAAGTTGAACATGAAACATGTTTAGGGTCAGCTGAATCCGAATCCGAAAACCGTTTGTTTCTATCTCTTGCGGTTTAGGCTCTGATACCTGTTCACGGACGGACGGACGGACAGAAATATGAGAAAAAGTCTTTTAAAAATGAACTTACGACGCCTATATCGCCAGCTTCCGGATCTTGTTCGTCACTCTTGAACGGATAGCAAGCTGGACGGACACTCAAGGTGATGGTGACAGGACTCTTCAGGATTATGATTGCCAGGTCATTCTCAAAGGTTATTGGATTGTACTCTGCGTGAGGAATCAGCAATTGGGGCTGAAAATATTTTGTTTCGTACAGTTAGTTGTACTTATTTGTCAAATTTTTTCGTTGGAGGAGGGGGAGGGGGGCACGTAATACCTCTTTGAATTGAACGGCATCGTTTTCGATGGCAAAGACGCTGCTGATTTTTCCGAGACCGACGACCATATCTTCGGCGATCATAGCCACCTTTGTTGTTGCATTAGGAGTGACACAATGGGCAGCTAAAAATATTATTGAGAAAAACTTCAACAATATTAAATTTTCTAACTTCATAACAGTAAGGATCTATATATGCAATGTTTAATGAGATTTGCATATCTACTGTACGTAATCAAGTTGGATGAAAAGATGGGGAAGTTTCGCCCCCCTGAAATATTCGCCAAATTTTTTTGTAACTCACCTGTAATTAGCGCCCTGTCCGAAATAAGTGTTGCTCCGCAATTGTACTTCCATTGCCCGAATGAATTTCTGGTGTACAGAGCAGCATGCCACGGCCACTCGCCACGTTTGCTCGGTTCTCCTCCGTGCACAAATGATATCGAAAGTGACTGCGTGTTCCTCTTGCCACATGCTAGGAATAGTTATCAAACATAATTAATAAATTAATAAATTAATAAATCATACTTACTTGGTATGCATCTAAAGGTGATTTCTGGGTACCATGTACCGTCAGTGGTGCATTTGGAGTACACACTGGGCCATCCGCCTACGTGCTCGTAAAATTCGTCGCAACCGTACTCGACCTCGACCCCTGGGTCAGCCGGGTCATTGCAGGACACAATGTCTTGGGTCAACACTCGGTAGCACCTGGTTGTGATACCAGGCTTCGGTTTTATGGCTGGACATTGCACGTACCCGCTGTTTTCCAGCACTACAGGTGGTGGTCTGGTCGTGGCTTCGGTTATTACCGGTACCCGTACCGGTACCTGCACCGGTACATGCACCGGTACAGATGGCTCGGTTGTTCTTGGTGGCTGCACCTCTGGCGAATCTGAAATGTATTGTGTTAATGTTTGGTACACATCGCGTAGAACAATCCGTACTGTTTATTTGTATCCTGCATGTGAAGTGTCGGTATGAATCGCACTTGTGATTCCACCATTGACCGTCCGACGCTGTCTCTCCGCATCGTTCTGTCTCCAGGTTGTTCGGTTCTCCGTTTTTCCAGCTGGCGAACACCAATGGACTTCCATCACTCCATTCAAACACGTTCGAGTTCTCCAGGGAGTTCAGGCCGATCCAGAATCTAGAGTAGATTTGGCCTGGAATGTTTGGGAAACAAATACAATTTTACATGATAATACAATGCACAATGGACTATCGAACCCGTTGCCAAAAAATTGGCAAAAAAACGTATACTTTTAATGAGATGGCCCGCCGATTTACCACCTCATACTAATTTTAACGCATAGATGGCGCACACTCACTCTGTACACTCCTGCCACCTTCAGGTCGATGGCGATACTATCAGGTTGGGCAAACATATAAGCCTAAAAATCCTGCTTACCTACAACGTACTGCATTTCCTCCTCAGAATTAATGCTTCCCAAATCCGAGTCCTGATGAATTGTCTTGCAATGTCTCCGTGCATTGTCCCATGTTTCTTTCGTATGCGGAAACATGTAGCAAGTACCATGGAACAAATCCCAACCTTCAGGGCACTGGTATGCTGTCAAATACATTTTTTTTAAAACAATTTGATGTGTCAAAAAAATTAATGAACAAGGGTCATACCTGTGTACAGTTTGCATACGAATCGTCTTATTTCGCTGCATGACGTGCTGTACCACGTGCCTGAATCGTGCTTTCGGTCAGTTCCGGACATGAAAATGTCAGTGCATTGCTCATTGTCCTCATTGTTGGGTTCGCCAGCCTGCCACCTAGTGTATCCTAGTGTACTTCCATCACTCCATTCCCAGATACCCGTAGTGTTACGAAGACCAATCCACAACTGCCAGTACATTTTGCCTGACCAAAAAATAATAATTACACTGGTAATGATAATTTTCACTCATATTTTTTTCTGTCATACTTGTGAAGTAATCCTGTGTATCCTGCGAGTTGATACTGGCCAATTCCGACCCTTCGCGAATTTTGATGCAGTTTTCGCGTGCTTCCATCCACGTGGTCTTGTATTTGGACGTGTAGTAGCAGCTGTTGCCATGCTTGTCCCATCCCAAAGGACACAGGCTGGGTCCTCCGACGTTGTCATGATGCCTTGCAACTCTTCTCCCAGCCTCGATTCCTAGAAAACACACTTGCTGGCCTTGACGTAATAAGGTATATACGTAACATACACTTACCACCCGAAGCAGCTCCTAACAGCAGAAGTAGTAATAACTTCTCCATTTGGGAAAACTCAACTATATATGAGTGAACTCAATTCATTGTGAGTAACAATCCCTGCCTGTTGAGAATAAAAATGTCCCACCAACTTGAGGATGTTTTAAACTTGAGAAAAACCAGAGTCGAGACTGAAGTTGCTTGACTACGATTCTCTTAGTTTTTTCCACTTCTCGCCTGAGGGTGTTCAAGTTCTTGATTTTCGCATCCCACAGTATGACGTGTAGGTCATCCAGCCCACTTTACCTTTCCACAGCACTAGTGTGTGAAACAGAAATCCCGAAATCCAAGGTGACAACAGCGGAATTTCACCTATTCACAGAATCTGCATCATAAACAATATTAGCAACTACTACTCATAATAGCAACAAAACTTTTAATATTAATTACAATTAAATCATTGAGTCTCTCGTGAGTATGGGGTGTACCATATCTATAGTACGAACGAAAATTCAGGAAAAATCTGACAAATAAATAATGTGTAGGTTTTCACACTGATTACTGTATATTATGAATTATTCACAATGCTTAATCAAATTGTTCTTAATATGAGTTCATACAATCGTTGTTTAAACAATCTATTTTTATAATCTATCATTTTTGGGCCTTTCATCGCGTATTCGTATTATTTAAAAAAATTTAATAGTGCGACGTCATCATAAGGCCTACCTCAATAATGACCATGAACCTTTTTGTATGCGCATATACATAAAGTATTACTGATCATGTTGCAAACAAATTACATAACTAAGTCTATTAATTCAAGTGCAAGATTGGACTGTACTTTTTGATACTAGGCTACAGAAAATGCAACGCCATAAGGCTATTCCATTCCTACCTTAATTCGAAGCTGGAGTGGCGCTGGTCATTAATCACGAGAATCCTCAGGAAAGTGTTGAAGGTCATACGATTGCATGTAGAAAACCAGCGTTTTTGCAAAAGGTACGCGCAGTTCTAGGATAGTGAATAGCATGCTCGCACTCCACGTACAGTAGGCCACAATGGTTGTTGAAGGATTATTTAATAATGTTTAATATCACATGAATTCTGCATGCTTCTCTCTATATATTGCACTTGTTTTCTGCTTATCATCGTGTGGACTAATTAATATTGTTTTGACATTTGATATTTTGATCATTCTGCATTGATGTGATCCCACTGCTAACTTAGCAGCAACTAGAAGTGGGACGAAAATTCCACCCATTGTAGTTATAACATAAACTGGAAATATTCAGCGCAGATCATATTCAAAAGAGTGATCCAAAGTTTATTTATATTATTTGTCGGAATAATTTTATTTGAACAACGAGGCATCACTTGAAATCGTCTCCCCACTCTGCCTCCGACAGAATCCGCACAATCCAGACAGAAAACTTGCTGACTCTTGTGAAGTAGCTGTACTTGGTAGGATCGCAGTCTCTCGTCCCTTCCTCGGGTATCCCAAAGCTCACGACACCTCTCACGTAATACACAGGTCCGGACGGACTCGTCTTGGGAAACACCATGCCTCCTCCACTATCTCCAGTACACACGTTTGTTCCTTTAAAAATAAATTGTGAAACGTTGATAAAACCGCAGCCAACAATCGTTGGTAAACAATCATTATTTACCATTGTTCCAACCAGCACAGTAAATTGAGCTGAATTTGTGGCTAGGATTGATGTTCTTGAGGCTCTCCGTGCACTTCCGCTTTTCAATGACAGGAAGTTGAGTCATCTGAAGTCTTTCGGCCACTTCACCAGTCTCTGTGCGTCCCCATCCGGCCACCTTGCAAAAAAAATTCAGCAAATAAAATGATCAGAAAAATTATGCTTCATATACACCAATTATTTTTTTGCAACTTACTAAAAGTCAATGTTAAGGTTAAGTACTAGTAAACCCGTTGCCAAAATTTGGCAGAACCTGTAATCAGCATGACTGTAATGAAATCGCCCTTCGATTTACTATTCTTCACGCATAGATGGCGCCCATATCGTGACTATCACATCGGACAAACATCAGACGGAGAGAATAAGCCTATTAGGAGAAAGGGTAATTAATGCAAATGCAGTCCGTACCACTCCGTATTCATCGAGTATATCTTCATCGTCATCTTCGGCATCAATTTGACCCTGTGGAAAGCAAGCTGGACGAACATGCGGCAAGATTCGAGCTGAATCCTTCAGGATGATGATGGCCAGATCGTTTTGGTTGAATTCCGGACTGTATTGTGGGTACATGACGAATTTTTGCGGCTGTAATGGTTGGAGCATTGAATCACTGTTAAAATTAAGCAATTATTATCTCTTAGATAAATTATTCTAAGTCGAATTTGCCTCCATAACCGAACTAATTTTTAAAGCACTTTTATTTATCATGTGAAAGGTTCGGGCAGGGAGCATATACTACATAAGAGGCGCACACATTCGATTTCCGCGTCTCTCTGTTTGGGGCTTTGCCACGGCTGGCGGCCATTTTGAAATGGGGGCAACGACAACGAGGTATAAATAGGGCACAGGCAAATATCTTCGATTCGCGCGTGTTCTTGCCGTGTAGTTGCCATGGCCGCCGAAACCATCAAAGATGGCGGACCCTATTTTTGCCTGTACCCTATTTATACCTCGTTGGCGTTGCCCCCACTTCAATATGGCCGCCAGCCTTGGCAACGGCTCCAAACAGAGAGACACGGAAATCAATGGCGCTGACCGAAGTTTGCGCCTCTTATTATGCTCCCTGGTTCGGGAGGAAAAAAAACATGGTGGTTAACATGTTAGCTCTCTGAAATGCGAAAAACACACACACCTCTATAAACTGCGCGTATTCACTCTCACCGCTGAATTTGCTGAAAAGTTTTCCGACTCCAATAATCATATTGCTTGTGTCCATCGGAGCCTTAGAGCCAGCAACTTTTGCAGCACAGTGAGCAGCTGCAGAAAACAACAATGAGCATTTTTGTTTGTTTGTTTCTCTAACAATCAAACGTGAGGCAACACACCTGTCAAGACCGATCTTTCCGATATGAGTGTACCACCGCAGTGGTAGTCCCATCCGGATCCTCTTCTGGTGTACAACGCAGCATGCCATGGCCATTCACCACGGTCACTGCTATGCCCATGTGTCACAAAAGAGATTGTCCTCTTGCTGGATATCCCACAGACTGTGAATAATTTCCATGCTGCCGACAATGCTCATCATGTTATTAGCAATGACTTACTTGGATTGCAGGTAAATGTCCTCTCAGGAAGCCAGCCCCCGTTGGGCCTGCATCTTGAGAAAGCGTATGGCAGACGACTAGCAGGTTGGTACAGCTCGTCGCAACTGTACCTTATCTCGACCCCTGGACTGACTGGTTCGTCGCAGGGTACCACCTGCTGTGTCTCCTGGGTGTAACACCGGGTGTTAACACCGGATTTGGCCACAATCGGATGGCACTTGGATGATGGACCGGGTGTGTTTATTGGCTTTGTTGTGGTAGTGAAAGGTGGTCTGTACGCTGTTGTTGGTCTAGGTGTAGTTCTGGTTGTTGGAGGACGTGCTTGGACCGGCCGAGATGCGGTACCGGTACCTATAGCATGAACACCAATTAATTTTCAGACTTTTTCTCATTGAAAAAAAAAAGAAGCCTACCGTCCAATACAATTCGGCATGTGAAGTGCCTGTAGATCTCGCAGTCCTGTCCTTTCCATTTCCCATTCCAGTCTATCTCAACGCACTTGTTTGGAGCGAAGTCTTCTCTTCCGTTCTGCCAGTTGAAGAAATCCAATGCTGTTCCGTCGCTCCATTCGAACCAATTGTGGTTCTGAATGGAGTTCAGTCCGGTCCAGTACCGGAAAAATAATTTGCCTGAAACAGTGAAAGCCCAAATAAAAATTTTCCAGATTAAAAAAAAGGGTGGATAAAACTGAATCGGTCATTTGGAAAATGGGTCATCTCCAGCGCATTTATTAAAAATTACTGGAGATGTTGATGTGCGTCTGATTTTAATTACTGATGTGATTAGTTAATTACCTACTAAGAAGCGATGTTCTTCTAAGGTGTGGATGCTGGCCAAATCTGCTGATTCGTGCAGATCTTTGCAATTTTGTCGTGCTCTTGACCATGAAGCTAGTCTAGGAGGCACGTAGTAACATATACCATGAATCAGTTCCCAAGTGTCAGGACAACTTGCTGCGGAAATATTGGCAAGTCACAGATAAAGTTCACTTAATTGTTATAGTATACGTACCTGTTTCTAATTTACAAGCGTATGCACGTGTTTCATCGCACGACATCGTCTGATAGACTCCCTTATCATTCTCGTAGTCGTTTCCGATCATGTAGAGTTGGACGCATCTTTTTCCAGGGTCATTTTTGGGCTCGTTGTCTTCCCATTCCATAAAGTCCGTTGGACTTCCATCGCTCCATTCCCAGTGTCCTGGACTTCTCATGGAATTCAGACCAATCCACATGTCCCATCTCATTTTTTCTGCAATCCACGCAACATATTCATTACAATATCAAAAATACATGCACTGGTTTATATGCAAGACTAGCGCTGCAGATGAGAAACAAATAAATTTTTTGGGGGGACACTTAGACTTCAAAAAGACTTTTCGTTGCATCATCAGCATGTAAGACATCTGCGTGCCAAATATCAGAACTATTAGTAGCCTAAAAGTGGGCGAGGTAGCCCGGACATACATACCAACAAACTTTCTGCTTTATTATTATGTAGAGAAGTGGGATTAAAATGCAAAATTCTTCTCTTATTCCATCTGTTTATACTGTATCAATAAAATTATTTGCAACGTTTCATTAGACGCTGGTACTAACTGTGCATGTAGTTTTGTTCCTGGTTGTTGTGGACGCTGACTAGGTCAGACTTTGGATGTGCCCCTTTGCATGTCCGACGAGCCGATGACCACGTGGCTTTGAATCCGGAAGTGTAATAGCACGAGTGGCTATGAAGCTCCCATCCCAGAGGACATGGTTTACCTGATGTTTCATCAGAATTGAAATTTAAAAAAAATTTGCAAATCATTAAACATCATAAGCTCATGATGTGTAACACTCACTTTCAGTATGATGTCGCTGGCTTAGCTGTGCTGACACTATACCTACAAGTTTCAATCACACAAGACACAATCTATGAAGTAATAGTACAGAAATAATATTTGAAACTGGTACTCACCTGACGTGCACAGAATAAGTAGCGTAATTAGTGTCACTTGCATATTACGTTCAGTTTAGTGCGTTAGTTTGGCGAGGTTTGGCAGTTGCAGTCGTCATATAATTGCAGGTGGCGCGGAGTTGGGAGGCTGCAAGTACTGGCAGTACTAGTTACGCATCATGCGCATGCAAGTTTTCCTCGTTGCCCTCGGGACAAGCAGGTTTTCGTGTCTGACCCTGCTTACGTTCATGCTCTAAAAAAAGAAATAAGGATGGCTTGCATACCAAAATTGAACCGTCGTCATAAAAGTTACGTTAATTTTTACAATAACACGATGAGATAATAAAACAACAAGGTCGATACAATTTTTTATTTTTTATTTTTCATGCAGATCAATACAGGATGTCTTAATTGGCATAATTGGCAACATTCGCTTTCATTCTGTTGCTCCTCAAGACGTCTTCTGGCGACATTGCGCGATCAATTTTGCAAATGTACTTTCTTGAACTGAGACAGTCGATATTGCTCCAGTAGTCGGTTGGGCTGTACATTTGCACGCAATTGTTAACATCTTCTCTTACAGGATGAGAGAAACCCCACTTGTCATAAGTGCGATCCTGAGCATCAACCCACACAAAGTCATTGTTGCCCATATTGTGCAATCCAATCCATGAATTTATATGGAGGCGGCCTGCAGGTGATCGCAAGTGTTACATGTCACAAAGTAATCTCAGTCCTATTCACAAGGAAATTACCTGCAATGAATCGGCTTTCTTCTTCACTACTTATGGATACTAAGTCAGCTCCATTCTGAAGCAACTTGCAGTTTCCTCTGGCCCTTTCCCATGACGTACTGAAGTCGGAGAAGTAGTAACACTGTCCATTGTAACTTTCCCATCTTTCAGGGCATCGGCCTGGAATCATTCAAAAAATTTTGCCACATATTATGTCGAAATAAGCTGATAAGTCCACCAGTGAAGAACTCACCTGCTCTCAATTTGCATACAAAGGGACGCGAAAAGGCGCATGTTAGGTCGTTCCATACTGAGTCGTCTTCACCATTTTCTCGCAATACCGCGTACATTTCCACGCAATTTTCGCCTGAGTCACCATAGTTGTCTGGTTGACCCCCATCCCACTGGGTAAAGGTCACCTGACTTCCATCGCTCCAGACATGCTTTCCAGTTTCAGCCAACTGATTTAGTCCGATCCAGACCGCTGGAGTCATCAAATCTGAAACAAAATAAATTCTTCCTATATGCTGCAAGCTTGTGATATTTTTGTAGATCTACTTACTCTTAACAAAATAGTATTCATTTTCGTCAATCATTGTAACCAGAACAGCTCGTTCGTCTAAATTGCCACATTCCTGAAGAGCCTGCAGCCATTGCAGTTTATCTCGAGAGAAGTTGTAACATCTGGCGTCATTTCTGATCCATCTAGGAGGACATGGGTTGGCTTCTGTAATATTAAAAGTGCAGTAATGTGATGATACATTTTTTTGTAAATAAAATGTGAGTACCTTGCAGAGCGAATTTGCAGACAAAGCGACGTTTATAATCGCATCCAAGGTTGTTCCAATTTTTTGTAAAAAGTGCCTCAGTACACTGCTCGGTGTCCAAATTATTGGGCTCGTTTAGATCCCATCTGAGGTAGTCAATTGCACTTCCGTCCGTCCACCTCCATTTCGCATCAGAAGAAGTGTAATAATGGCCTATCCAAACGTCCTTAACCATTTCACCTGAAACACAGTCCAGGTTAATTAACGTTTATTTATGTTGAAGTCGTTCTTGGTACGCGTATAACAATGACTTACTTGATAGGTAAGACTGCTCATCTTTGTCACTGAAACTGACCAAATCTGCACTTTTATTTTGCACGCAATAATTCCTCGCATCTGCCCAAGTGGCTCTGAAAGTCGAAAAGTAGTAGCAACTCGATAGTCTCCTCTTCCAGTCAGGCGGACATGCTCCTATAAAAAGGAACCAATCCATGTAAAACATTTCTAAGGACCTGAAAATATCATTATTAACACCAATATTTTACCTCTAACGTTTGTTAATTCGCAGGCAAAGTTAAATTTCCTATCGCAGTTATTGTCGTTCAATCTTCCTGTTTCGATGCCCATTTTATAGTTAGTTTTCTTTAGGACTAGTTCTATGCACTTCTCTTCAGCAGAGCTGGGTTCATTTGCATCCCAAGTGAGGTAACCGTCGACCACTTGAGTACCATCACTCCATTTCAATTCGTCTGGCTTCTCCAGGGAATTAAGTCCAATCCACATGTCTCGATACAAACGCTCTGAAAATATTGAAATATGCAATTCAACGGAATGTATTGAACACCGGAAACACCTGTTTAAAAATTATGGAATCTTCTCTAATAGACAAAGACAGTTTTCTGACACATCAATGAGAGTACATCTGAATGAATATTGGACAAAATGATATTCCATGCAATAAACCTGTGGGACTTTGTTGGTTCAAGTTTTAATATATTTGCAAATTATTGACTTACTTGTCACTACGTTAGCTTCTGTCTCACTGTGGAAACTGGCCAATTCAGCTCCAGGATTTGATCCTTGGCAGGTCCGTCGAGCATCGTACCACGTTTGCGTTTCTTTAGAAATGTAATAGCAGTTATCTCCGTAGTATTCCCAACCATCGGGACATGTCTTGCTCTCTGTTACTACAACGGGAAAGAGACACTTACAATAAGAGCTCTATTATAACACCTGTGTAAAATTTGCAGAGTCTAATAAGATAAGGCGAGAAACAATACCTGTGCAAACTATTGCACTGAGAAGTACGCACAACAGGAACATATTTCTGGTGCGCTGGTGAGCAAACAGATCTCGACTGACTGCTGGAGCAGACGATACGAGTTTTTATACAATTTGAATCAAGGAAAAAAATGGCGCATGTTTGATTATGACGCGCCAAATAAATATTTCCAAAAAATATCAAAACATGGATGGCTTAAAAATAAGTTTTTCTTGCCACATGTTGGAGCATTGTGTTGCAATATTCATACTAAACCCAGCAGCTGCTGGTTTGAATATCTTCTGTCATAATATGCATTAACAAAACAATTCAGAAAGAAGGAATTTGCAAATTATGCACATACCATTTAATCACATTTTGCGAACATATGGACTACACTTGGAGTATAGTGTGATCAACAGTGCCAATAACAACGATAATGCATTGTTATTAAATAATAACAGCTAGGTCTACTAATCAGGTGAATGATGAGGACATGACTGTATAATCACGAGTAATCTTGATATAACTTAAGTTCATTACACTTTTAAAAAAGAGAGTGACAAACAGTACTACAGTCCCTTTGTATGCAAATTAAATGCAGGTGCGTGGTGGATTTATCAGCTTTATTTCGACATATAAGATGTGGAAAATCTGCAATTATTTGAATGATTCCAGCCCGATGCCCTGAAAGATGGGAAATAAGTTACAATGGCAAAGTTCATCTAATACATATTTCTAGACGTATGTCTGTCTCTCCTGTTATTCGCTATGCAAATCCGTACGGAGGCCCCGACATATGCCCCAGGGGTTTC